>JAMQGT020009920.1:0-175740 GCA_024447675.2 Pterophyllum scalare
GCTGATTGTTACTGGTGTTACTGGTTCCTGTATACGGTAAAAGCAAGGTTTCCATTTCCAGTTAGCCCACTGTCCTGTTACTGTTTGTGGAGGGCTGTTTCAGATCTGTGAGGCTCCTCCTGCACTCTGATTGTAAGCAGTGTGAATTTGTGTGTCTGCAGACCGCAGCAGATTTGTGATTGTGGCCACTTTATAAAGCTAATCACCATGTTACCACAGGTTGCATCTAACTGCCAGCTTGACTCCATTCAGTTGCACACTGACTGTGTGGTTTTCTACCCACCTACGCTGCTTTGGGGATGGTGACTGACTGAGAGTGGTTGCAGACCTGGTCCCAGTCTCAAAGGAAACGAGACTGAGAGTTCATATAGTTGCAGTAATTGTTGCCTGGATCCCTGGTTTCCTTTGTGTGACTGGAGCTTAAGTTGCCTGACCAACAAGTGACTGGTTTACTACCATTTTATCAGGTCTACTATAATCAACAGTGTCATTTCCATCTGTTGGTTGGATGTCTGTGAACTCCAAGCACTTCCATGTGTGTGAACTAAAAATCCCCAAACCCCGAACAGAGCAGCTGTTACTGAGAGCAGGACAGAGATTCCCACACAGCATGAAAGAAGACCGTGATGGTTTGCAAAGTGGCTTGCAGCAACGGTCAGCCTGCCAGAGCGACCTAAAGTGGCACAGTTACTGTAGCTGCATAGATGATATTAACCTCAGTGAGTTTACTGTATAAGTTCACCAGCTGGTATTGCAGATTTTATTTTAAGGTCATTTTCAGTTTCATGTTCAAAGAAGCTGAACAACAGGCAGCAGGAAACGGAGCCGAGTTCATTTAAAGCTGTTTTTTAAAGATGAATAAAAATTATATTTGTACTTTAGTTTCCTCTGGTACGCCCATTAAAGCAACAACAGAACCTTTGCTTAGAATCATACTAGAAGATGAGTATTTATTTATATCAGAGCACTCGTACCTTTTCTTCAAATGGCCGATGGTTTTTGATCATTTCAAGTATTGAGTCCTCTCCTGCGCTCTCAGCAGCAGCAGTCAGACGTCATTTTCTATTGTGTAAAGCTTTTAGAGAAAGGTCGGTATGGAGACTCTCACCAGCACTCTGATGATTTCTTCTCAACAATGAAGATCATTTTCTTTAATGGGGACCACGATCCTTATCTGCCCTTACTGTAGTGATGGTAGGAGTGGCAGCGTAGAACATAATGCAGAGTCATGGTGGCAGCAGTCATAAGGAACTTCATTAAGAAAACATGTTGCATTACTAAGAAGAAGGTGTGAGCATGCTTAGAAGACAAAGATTTTTAAGGATTGTGCGGTGTGGCTGTAGGGTTAAGGTTAGTGCTCCAGTGCTGCAGAGATGGTGCAGAGAGTCTAATGTGTCTCTGCTGAATTCAGAAAGCTGGGTAAGTATAACAATTATACGGTAACAGCTGGGAATGACTTTGTTTTGAATTCAGTGGAGCATGTGCAGCTGCAGTGAAAATGCATCAGCACGTCTGCATTGTCTGCTGGGTGTTTGGACACCCTGCAGCTGAAAGCAGTGTTCAGTGAGTGAGGACGCTCAGACAGACATCAGACACTGGAGGAAGAACACACTGTGACTGCTCTATTAGGCCTGCTGACTGTACTGCACCTCATTAGACACACTGTATGTGCCAACTGGAGGTTTTTCATGTGCTTCTCATATTTCACCTGTTGGGAGAACATAATTCTGTTAATGCAGCACATTGTGGGGCTTGCTATCCTTTTGGGAATGAAAATGGAAAAGAGCCCAGCAGCATAATACCGTACTTACAGACAGTTTAGTGCCATCACTTGGATTAAGGTTAGAGGAACAGTTGGGCTCATAGTTTCCTTCCCATCTTTACCTGAAGACTGGCTCGCTGGCTAATTCACTGTTATGAAGGTACTCGTACAGTAACTGCACCATAACTGGAGCTCATCCATCTGTGAGCTGGAGGGCCAGTCTAATCTTGAACCTGCTGCAGGTGTAGGACCGAGTCATGTCCTGCTACAATAAACCCTCTGATACTGCAAAGTGAGGGCTACAGCCACCAGCTGCAGTGCAGTGGAAGCAGCTCATGGACTCTTCTGAGAATAGAAACAATTAAATTGCTTCCTTATATATTTGCCAAAAATAACTTCTTGTTCAGGAAGGGGAGACATGCCATTTTTGCAGCTGTGACCACAACACAATGATCAGCACATCAACATCACATGCATACAAACAAATGAAGCACGCAAAGTACGTCGACACCACTATATGGTCCACTGTTGTGCGTCTGTTTGTGCAGTTGAAATATTTGTGTCCATTCTTGCAGAGTGTGCAGATGGTACATCAGCACACACAGAAAACTGCTGACAAATAGCTCATTAGCAATCAGAACAAGATGCCTGAGCTGAAAAAGAGATCTCTCTTTCACAGTGACACACACACACACACACACACATAAACACACACACGTTCTCTCTGTTCTCCCATGCTGCTAAGCTCTTCCTGAGTTCTTTGGGGACCTGCTGTCACTGATCTGGAATCAGTATTTAGAGTGTCACACTAAGCTGTGGCGAAAGGTTAGGGAACACACACACATGCACACATACATGCTGTGTGTAGGCAGTGTAGATGATTGTGATCATGGCTGTTTAAAGAGGCCTGTCATTTGGTTTCAGCTGTGATGATGACACCCAGGTGCTTATTCTGATGAGGTGTGAGTGTTTTTATTTCATGATTTATTTCCTGTTTGGTGAAAGGGCGCGCGGCAATCGTGACATTTTGAAGCTAAAATGAAACGCTGCTGCCTTCACTGTTAAAAACTGTTTGTTAAACTAGGATCAGACGCAGGATCGGAACGGTCCTCCATCACTGACGGACTTCGGCTCCAACACTGATTTACACTAACACACTGACCCTGCTGTAACCAGGTCTCTGTGAGGCCCAACAAAGAAGCCGACCATGAGTTCAGCTGAATGTTTGCAATAAAATACTTGGAGTATGCAGTTAAATCAAAAGCAGGGAGAGAGAAGAAGGGGAGGGAGAGGACGGCCGGAGGAAAGAGAGGCACAGAGGAGAGGTCAAAGTCAAGGAGACCTTCAGGTGGTGACAGACAAGGTGAGCTTTGCTGGGGCAGAAGAAGCAGCAGAGGTCTTCCGGAAGAACCTGAAGCGCTTTTTGTTTTTGAGGCAGCGCTCCTGCAGCTCTTTGTGCTGCAGGATGATGGTGTGCAGATCACGAGCGCTTTCTGCATTCTGTGCTTCAAGGTTCGTGCACTTCACCTCAAATTCTTCTATTCTGTCATGCTTTTCAGCATGCCTTTCTTCCAGATCTTCATATTTCTGTTTCTGCACTTCCTGAGCTTCCTGCAGGTCTTTATTGGATTGCTGTGTGTGGCTATGCATGACTTTGAATTCATGACAACGCCTCTGCACTAGCTGAAGCCTGCACTGCAGGTTTTTGTGCAGCACCTCTTGTTCCTGCTTCTCCTTGTGCAGTTGAATTATTTTGGACTGGGCGTTCTTGTACAGCCCTTCCAGTTCTGCACTGCTGCTCACCTTAGCCTCCATCCTGCGCTGCATCTCTGCACGCATTTTCCCCAGGTCTTCCTTGCATCGCTCAAGTGCTTTGGTTTTTTCCACAAGTTCCTCGTTCCTCTTTTTAGAGACTAGAAGAAGATCTTGCAGATTTCTCTGCGATCGTCCCAGTTCTGTGTTCAACTTAAGCACTTGAGCTTTCAGTCCCTTGATTTCATACAGTCTTGCTCTCCATCATTTTGGGCTTGTCCTCCATCTTGTGCTGCATTTCTCTCTGCATAGCCTCCTTTTCTCTCAGCACATCAGCGCTGCTTTGCTGGGCTTTCTGAAGCAGTTCTTGTAAGGACTTATTTTCCTTCTGCATGTCCTCAAGCTTGGCCTGTGCCTCCCTGTGCCTCTTTTCACTCTCTTCCAGTTGGGCTTTGGCCTTTGAGTGCTTCATGTTCAGCTCCTTCTTCTCTTTCAAGATGATTACTTTCTGTTTCAGTTCTTCATCAAGCTTTTGCTGCAGGCTTTGATTCTTTTTCTTCATTTCTTTGACCTCTGACTCCAAATGTGTGTGTTTTGCACCCTGACGTTCTCTCTGCATGGCTTGGAGCTTGGACTGCAGCTCTTGGATTTTTCTCTCCGCCACTCTGAGCTTGCTGCTATCGTCCACGTGAGGTGTCTCCTTCTGCACACGGTGATCAGCTCCACTTCCGTGGGATTCAGGCTCGATCATCGCTGATCATCTTGCCAAAACCCCCAGTAATGGGTGTCAACCTCAGGGTCAAGGGGGATCGACGGCAGGTCGCCCCATTCACCGGTGTAAAAGGGATGATCGTCAAAGTCGACCAGCTCGATGTTACGGCTCGCTCTTGACTGCTGAGACATGCTGCTATCTTGATCGAGTGCTGCTATCTTGATCGAGTGCTGCTATCTTGATCGAGTGCTGCTATCTTGATCGAGTGCTGCTATCTTGATCGAGTGCTGCTATCTTGATCGAGTGCTGCTATCTTGATCGAGTGCTGCTATCTTGATCGAGTGCTGCTATCTTGATCGAGTGCTGCTATCTTGATCGAGTGCTGCTATCTTGATCGAGTGCTGCTATCTTGATCGAGTGCTGCTATCTTGATCGAGTGCTGCTATCTTGATCGAGTGCTGCTATCTTGATCGAGTGCTGCTATCTTGATCGAGTGCTGCTATCTTGATCGAGTGCTGCTATCTTGATCAAATGCTGCGGATTCAGATCTTTCCAGATGCTCCTGAGTTGCTGCTGAACTTGGTGAGTGCTGCAAGCAGACTGAATCCTACTGTTCCTCTCCTCTATTTATAGGCTGGAGATCAAAGGAAAAGATCAAAGGATCAAAGGATGAAAGGTCATGTGACATTCTAATTTGCATATGGAACGGGGCACAAAGGCAAATTAGAATGTCACATGACATGAAGTCATGTGACAGGAAGATGGCCTTGTAGTAGTAGGCATTTTTTTAATCTATGGTGAACATAACTGTTTTCCAATTATATTTATTTATTTAACATTTGGCTTAAAATGACTTAAGTAGAAATAAGATATACTTATAATATAAATATTTACATTTATATAAATATTGTTTAAATATAAATAATTCCACTCAGTGACCTGTGTTCATTAAAACTTTCATATATATTTATTAAAGCAGAACAAGCAGGTGGATTGGTGCTTTGCAGCTCAGCCACCTGATTCCATTCTCACAGAAAGGTTTATGATGCAGGAGGCGAGCAAACGCCGCTGGAAACACAAAATTAAACAAAAGTAAGCAAAGAGAAATGAACAACTGTCAGGAAACAGCTTTAGAAAATAAAGGTCCCACATAATCTTGAGTCCAGATCATTTCCACAGTAACAGACTTTATATGATGGACCGAATGTCCAGTTAACTCCCGGCATGGTAACCTAGCAACACCTTGCTTGATAATGGGAAAGAAGTGTGGATGGCTTTGAAACTCTGGAGTGTGTTGGAGTGTTAGAGAAGCTCACAAACACTGAAGGTTAGAAGGTTTGGTGACAGCTGCGTTATCTCGAGTTCAAAAAGACATTGGAGCCATTCAGATGGAGGATTCAGGAGTGGAGCCAATGATTTGACCTCAGCTTCATTAACAAAGCACAACAGGAGCACACACACACACACACACAGCACACTTACTGGTTTCTCTTCTAAAGCTGCAGGATAAACACTGTTGGCAAAGCCATAAAGTGGAAATATTTGTTTGGAGCTTTTGTATGAAGTCTCTGCTGCAGGTTAAGCATCAATTAAAGAATGACAAGAATAACATCAAGGGGAGGCGTGGACATGTGTAGGCTACTGCGTCACATTGTCTTGTTATTCCAGCACTGATTTGACATCATTGTCATTATAGCAGACTCTTAAATAATCTAAGATGAAAAGTTTAAAGGAGCTATTTATGCCCGGGGGTCAAGCTCAGGGAGGCCGGTTTAAACTGAGCTGAGAATCTGCGTAATTTATTCTAATATTATTTTTCTCGTGTCAACAGAGCTTTTTAAATAGAAATCTAAGCTTTTTAAATTTGCAAATTCAATATGAATATCTCCAATTTGGGTTGCTACTAAACCCTGTGATGTGTAGACTTGTTAAAAAGGCACCAGTGAGGAAGCTTGAACCCGTCAGGCGGCGGTGGCAGGAGTACGTGGCCTCCGCGTTCACCCTTTCCAAAGAGCTGAGATCTCACTGATTGTTGAGCTCTCTCCAGTGAGCACCTGCTAAACGTGTGGCCCGAGGTGATGGGTGCTATCCAGGAAAGGTTACTGTGGGCAGGACATAGGACAGGAGCCACGGACAGCTTAAATGCCCGTCCATTCACCCTGTAATTCCCCCCGACACTGTGTGTGTGTGTCAGTGCGAGGAGCATCAGTGCTGAGCCGCTCAAGGTGAAAACCGCCCGGAAACAAACAAGTGTTATTATTTCTGTCCCTCGTCTTCCTCACGATGGCTTCAAAATGTGAGCCGTCAGAATGCTAACGCAGTCTTTGTGCGTCTCTGCAGGGTCACTGCACACAGATGAGTGTGACATTGAGATACAAAGAGAATTACAAGCTGAACAAGGAAACATGCAGGCATAAATCACTTTTATAAGGTCAGCCGGCCCAGCGAGGTTTCATCTCTGCAACTTTCACTTGATCTTCAAGGCAGAGATTTGGCTCTGATACGAGCGCCGCGTTCAGTCTTTGAGGACCATCTCGATTTCCTTCCTTTTATTGTCCGCTCGTTTCTACAGCCGTCACATTTACATCATCATTCAGTGCCGCCGAAGCACAAACAAACTGAAGAGTAATGAAGACACGCTGATGTGGTGATAAAGTTCTGGAGGCTGATGGCTCCTGTTCCTGTTTGAGTGGCCGATACCGACCCATGATCTGACCGCCTGACTCTGATTTTGCTGTGATGCTCTAAAATCGGCCCTCATATGGAAGACGATGAAGACTTCGTCCCTGCTGTGGTCGCCGCTGTTTCCAAAGCGCCGACTGCTAAACTGGGAAACTGGGATAGTTTGTATAACGGAAACAAAAACGACTGTAAGCAGTGGAAAGCGAAGCGGGGAAGTCCAAACAGCTCAGAAACACAAGCGCGTCAGAAAGAAGGGAAGCCACCCGGCCGAGGGTTCCAGACACTCAAGAGCAAATTCAGCGTTAACGAAGTACGAGCTGTCGGCGCGTCAGAGGCAGGAAGAGCGGAGGCGTCCGGGCAGTGTGGAAAACCGTGGGGATGTGGAGCAACGATGGAGTTTGTGTAGCCTGAAGAGATGAGATGAGGGAGACGTGAAGTGACAGGAGGAGGAGGAGCGGCGCAGACGACGCCGGAGTCTCCGTGAAATGAAAATGGCTGTCCTTTTCACCTTGTCAGCTAATCCTCCATCAAACAGCATGCTCCCTCTCCTCTTACGTCATTGTTGTAATGAAATACCACTTTATTATTAATTATGGACCACAGGTTCTTATTAGCTATTTAATGGTAGACCAAAATGTACGAATTCAATAAAATGGAAATATTAGAGACATCCCGGTCGGCTTCTAGTGTCTGGAATTCTGAAGAATTCCGAGTTTATGATATTTATTACTGTCTCTGATCCGAGCTCATCCACGTAACAAATCCTGTGTTGTTCATTTGGCATTTGAGCGCGGTGAACTCACGCTCGTGTTTAAGGAAGCAGTCTGAGGCGGTCTGAGCTTCGTGCCGTGCTCCAGGAAAACGCCGCCATCAGGAGACGGGCACGCTGGGGTCATAAAGGGAAGGACGAGGTCAGCAGCAGCACTCAGGCAGGCAGTTGTTTAAGTGATGCTCAGTTGGTGCTTATGTGAGACAAAGTGCACCAAGAAAATATCCCCCACTCTGTTCCAGCATCACCAGCCTGTACCGCTGAGACGAGGCAGGATGGAGCCATGCTTTCACGCTGTTTACGCTCTGACCTGCCATCAGTGTCACCGCAGAAACGCACACTCATCAGGCTGGAAACACGTTCCCAGCCTTCGTGCTCCTAGCAGCGACGGCCGGTGTGGTCTTCTGCTGCTGCAGCCGCTCTGCTCCATGGTGTGAGGCTCCTCTGAGATGCTCCTCCGCGCCCTCGGCTGTAACAGGTGATCATGTGAGTCACTTCCTGTCAGTGCAGAGCAGCCGTCCTCCTCTGAGCTCCGGCATCAACGAGCTGTTTTCACCCAGAGATCTTTGGCCGCCGTGTTTGTTTTATTTCTGTATCTCTGTAAACCCGTGAGGTCATTTAAATGCTGCCCTGTGATTGGCTGATTATGGCAGCAGTTCTGCAAATATAGCTTTTGGAGTAATTTTCGCAGTGAGCTGACTAAGGTGCCACAGCAGCACAGGCTGCAGTTTGGCTTAAAGCAAATCATTAATTAAGAAATAAAGAAGCTCCTGTAACAAACTATAAAAAGCTTTGAGACTACCACACTTAATTTCTGAGCTGTAAAACAACAATTAAGCTAATCAGTGCTGTAAATCTGACATTCAATATTTAAAGAAAGCTAATGAAAAAATGAGGTGTGAAACATTAAATGTTTCACATATTTGCTAAACATTTAATATTCTTCAGTGCTCGCCTAATTTTCAGTTTGTGCCTGCAGTCATTTTAAGAGTCGTTAATGAAAGTGGATCAGATATCAGTTAAATCCGAGTTTACCTATTATTGGCAGCGCTGCATATAAATGGACTTCTAAGGCGGTCCACGCGGATTTGAATCTCGGTAAATCCATTAGAGACTGACCATCAGCTTAAAAATGTCTGTCCCCAGGTGCAGCACGCCAAACAACCAAACTAATGCATAACCAGAACTCCTCTTAGTCACATTATAAAAGCTGATGCAGCTGAGATTCAGAGGGAATAAATTAGAATCGTAAACGAGAAGGCAAAGCCGAGAGATTAGCAGAGACAAAGTGGATAAAAGGGAACGAGAGGGGAGGAAGTGAAACAAAGTGCATCTGCGTCCTTCTGTAGGAAGAGTACTTCTGTCCTATAGGAAAGAACTGAGAGCGCTGGGAATGCTGGGAATGAGAGAGGGGCCGGGGGCTGGGGGGAGTCGTTGGGAGGGCAGAGAGAAACCAGGATTGACGGCACGGCTCAAACAAAAGTATCACATGGTGGAGAAGAGAGAGACGCCACAAAAGACTCACAAAGATCAACAACTTAGCAAAGAAAATAAAAATGATTCAGAGCCAGAAGAGACATTGTTAATGAGACTGGAGATTTCCTCTGCATAATAGGAGCGCTTCTCATGTGTGATGCTGAATAGATGCAGGAAGGAAAGAAAAATGCTGACAAATTCTTCGGCAGTGCCTTTGGTTTCCTGTCAGGGAGAGGGCGCGAGGAACATGGCAGTCACGTCTCATTCCACAACATTATCAGACCTCAGTCCCTGCACTGTGATCGTCCTTTTATATGCATCTCTAAATATTTCAGAAGGACAGGTGCACGGGCATCTTTGAGATTGTGGTTATTTCTGCAACCTGATGATAGCTAATGGCTTCAATTTCAATAATATAGCCTTAATAGGTCTCACTTTCTTTTGCAGTCATTCGGTAATAGTAGTCATTATGCTGTCAGCTCCTACCTGGCTCCACAAAGCACCAATTGTGCCTCACAGTTTGCACGAGTACAGAAAGTTTGAGCATAACTGACTGAGTGGATGCTGGTTTAGTCAGGATCAGTCAGTGGACTCACTCAGTGTCTCCTGCAGGTGTGGTTCAGGTTAATGGACTCAGCTTACAGTTTCAGACGTGACCCTTCACACATAGGAATCCATGAACACATGGAGTATGAGCCGTGGAAGATGAGTTTGTTTTCTTTATATGCATAATTGATTTGTGTGCTGAGAGATCTGACTTTGGCTCTGCTGATATAATCAAATGAAATGTGGAATAAAGTGGGTGATATTGAGCTGCTGAACCTGTTGAAGAAGAAAATATATGGCGTTATTGTTTGTCAGCCCAAACACTGTGATACAATATTGTGACTGTATTGTTTGGGGAGGTCTCTGATGGAGTCAGCCAAGGTGGGATTCACAGGTGTGGGATTGATTTCACGCCCGTTTCAGCTCATTCAATAAGTGTGTTTTCAATAATAGCTGAAAATGACACAAATACAGAAATGTTTGAGATCAAGTAATGGACTGTTTGTTCACTTATGCTACAATGCTAATGCTAAACCACACCTATCAATACAGTTAAGCATGCTAAAATTCTTAACTAGCATCAGATGCGTGCAGTGACACACAGTGTGATGCAGTGCGTGTGCAGCCCTCAGGTGTCCGTGTGCAGCTCTGTGTGGACTGTAACACGCAGCAGGAAAACATAACGCATATCTGAGGAAGACGCTGCCTTAAATGGGAGGAGCCTCAGTCTGTACTGTCTGTACTGTCTGTGCAGTAAATTCCCATCCATGACATCCAGATACAGTATGAAGCTACATATTTTCCAGATATAACTTGTGCCATAACTTCCTGCTGTGCTTTGGATGGGAAGTGTGACTGCAGGCTGTTCCAGCTCCTGGAACACACGCCGGATTCAGCTCAGTCTGAGTAGCTGTGAAGATCCTTAGAAATAAATAAAATAATTTTAAAAATGAGACAAAGTAACAGCTTTGCATGGGAGACCTTGTTGTTTCTGAGCGTGAGTGGTAATGTGTCTCACCTACACACAGGCTGACTTCCTGATTCTGTGTCGCTGACCTGTCGGCCGTAGAGGAGAGGTCATCGGAATTTATCATCACTGCACTGCAGATGCATTAAAAATGTAATGTCAGTACATCAGTGATTAAAAATATCATCTCACTAAAATCCAGAAAGTTTCCGGTCAGCTTCGAGATGGGAAAGAAGGAAGCAGCTGCAGCAGGGAGGTGGGACCTCAGCAGCAGAGGGGCGCTCGAGGTTTGGCTATCGATCTAAATTCAGGATGCAGAAGCACAAATATCCTGACTTTTTGTCTCCAGTGATCGCTTTCAATAATGCAGCTTAAAGCTAATTATGTTTCTCTCTGTGCTTAAACAAATACAGACACACACGGCTGTAATTCATTATTTTAGTGTACAAATTAAGAGACGAGTACTTGTAGGCGTTCAGACTGCAGTGAAGCTCCTGCAGATTTTGGCTGCTGTGCATGAATCAGAATAAAAATGCATTAACTTGTGTTTCAACAAACAATATAAATGAAGTCCAAGTCCGATATGAAAGCTGCAGTGTCCGTATGCAGCACTGACACATGGTCACGTCACAGCCTTCCCTCAGATATCCCACTGAAACACATCAGACCCCCCAAGCGTTTAACTGTGCATGGCTTTACACTCAGAGAATGTTAACAGAAATTCAGCAGAGATTCAGATCTGATGCACTCTGGCAGCAGTGTATCAAACTGACGATCAATACGTTCAAGTAGCTCATCTCTCGGAGCCTGGCCGTACCTCAAGAAAAGGGAAATCAGATCCAGAAGCATGTTACTTTCTGAGGCTTTTCAAGTCTTCATTTCATCTGGGGAACCTTCCCGTGCGGGGTGGACGTGCACCTCCAGCAGTGGAGGGAAAAACAGAAGCTTTCTGATGAAGGCCTTGACTCAGGTGTACAATAAAAAGCCCTTGATGTGGATTTGTAGCTCAGTTTGGTCCGAATCCTGCCATAGAGTCACACAAATGCAGTAGTTCAGGATCCTGATGCTGTGCAGCTCTGCGATGAGCCCCGTCTGCACGTTTTACCGTCTTTCTGCAGTGCTACACACTCCTCTCCTCCTAATGAAATTTTAAAATATCAATCACATGCTTAATTTAATTTCCAGCAGTGACAAATTGCTTCTTAGTGAAAACAGTTCTGTTTTCGGTTCATTTCAGCTCTTTAATAGAAACACTTCTGGAGATGCAAGCAAAGAAAACAGCAAAGGTCATTTTCATGTGACGTGTTGAGCAGATTCTGTATCAGCCGGGCTTTACGCTCTCCAAATAAGTCATCATCGATTTCAGCATGAGCACGTACTTCAGGATTTCTGAAGCCGTTTCTGGAATTCTGCTCATGAAGGACTCATTTAGAGTGTGATTGGTTCTGACCTTGTTCAGCAGATAGGATGTGTTCTCCAGCCAGATGTGGCCTGGGAGCTGCTCACCGCAGAAACAGCCGAAATATGAAGCAAAGCTCAACAGTTCGGAGTGATCACAGGCTGCTCTCCACTAACTGCAAGTCGAGTGTGAGGACCATGGGAAGGAGCTCAAAGGGTGAGAGAAGCATTACATCAGACAATGTTGGAGGAACTCTGGGGAACCTCTGCCTGCAGCTGTTTTCATATTAATGCCATGAACTGTAAAATTTCAGGCATGTTAAACAGGGAAAGCCTACGCTTCATCCTAAACACGAGCTCGTTTGGAGAAGTCTGTTCTGCAGCATCGAGGAGGGCCAGCTCATGTAGTTCAGCATGAGCAGGTAGATTTAGGTGAACCAGGCTGCCTCATCTGCAGCAGACCTTTGTAGGAAGTCACTGAACCTTTGGCACATTTCACTGTTTGTATCAGAAATCACCCATCAAACATAAGAGCAGAGAAGAAATGCACTCTGGGAGTTTGGCCACGGCATGATTGCTGCATAGTTTACTCAGGATCTTGAGGATAACCACTCCATACCACAGTGAACAGGAGAATGTCTCAGATTCATATCATGTCCAGACTTGATGCAGACTTGGCTGCAGAATCAGAAGACTACCCAGATCCGTATGTTGCAGCCAAGAACAGAAAAGTGAAGCTGCACGGGCTCAGAAACACGGGACAGCTGAAGGTTGGAAGAACGTAGTCCAGGCACCGAGGAGCAGGTCCAGTATTCAGGCTCTTTGAGAGCAGGATTGTTGCTGCAGCCTATCTAGCCACAACACATCTTCATTTCTAATAACATTTCCAGCCTAATAAATCACCGTCTCACAACGCTCTGATTTCATGTGGACTTCAGTGCCCCCCCCACCCCATCTGAATCCAGCAGAGTGTAAGACAGGTGAGATATTCAGTTGTTGTAGGTTTGCTGTGAGCAGCACAGACATGTGGAGGTCAAGAGGTCAGCCTCGACCTTCTAGGTGGATGCTGGTTCCCCAACCCCAGAAACGGTCCACACTTCCAAATCAATAACATTACTTTGAGTGTGTATCAGTGTAATGATGTCTAGACTGTGTGTGTGTGTGTTGTGTGTGTTGTGTGTCCAGCATGGATGACCTCAGTTGTTTTAGTGGGATGGGGGTGATGCACATCCTGACAGAATCTCACACCACACTGCACAGTTAGTTTGTGTCAGGAATTAAGGGTGTGTGTGTGTGTGTGTGTGTGTGTGTGTGAGAGAGAGTGGTGAAGAGTTTGGCTAGCAGCAGCAGCAGCAGCTTTAAAATTGTGCCATACCTGCAGTATCAGGTCAGACTTGTGTATATATATATCTGCGCACAAAAACACACATACATCGCACAACGTAGGTCAGAGCCAACATGTGTGACAGAGATGTACACATTTACAGCCCATCACTGTCTCTGTGTTTCAGAGGGTTTCTGTATGGTTGTTAGAACTGTGTGTCTCTCATGGGTATGTGAGTGTGTAACAGATGGTGTTTGCATGATAATCTGTAGGTTTAGTTTTTGCCTGTGATGAGGGTGGAGAGGGTGGAGAGGGTGTTGCATTAGTACCCTGAGGATGCTGAAGTATGGGAGTCAGTGGAAAACTGCTGTCCTCCAAGAACATCTGACTAATCTGCATTGTAAACTCATGAGTCCAATTTAAACAGGTAAATCTGAAATATGCTGATTATTATTAATAATAATAATATATTAGATTCCCTTTCATGCACTCATGATTTTATAACATAATTAACAGGTTTGTCTTCTTTGTGTTATGTTGTGGTCAGACGTTCACACTCCTCATAGACATGAATGGGTTTGTAATGATTGTGCAGCAGGTATCTTTAATCATTTAGAAAAACAATGGAAGACTGCAGTACCTCCAAACGCTGCAACTCTCCTTAAATTATCTGCTAGAACGTTAAAACTTAACGGGGTGTTCGGGACAGTGATCCAAACCAGGCTAAGCCTCTGGGATGGCGTTCCCAAAGCTCCGACCTCGGCCCTGCTCAAACTTTGTGACTGGGTTTAAAAGCCGGCTCCGTGACACCGGCAGATTTAAATGTTACCGACTGTGCACGAAGATGGTCACATACGCAGCCAGAAACGTGTTGATGGCCAAAACAAGGTAAATTTAGTAATGTAGAAAAAGTCCAGTAATATTATTTTGTACTTCCTCACATTTTTCCTTTTGATCCCTGAGGGAAGGCTCGACTTACACACTTACACATCGATGTATTGGTGTTACAGAAAGTGATTTATTTGACATGTTCCATCACTGTGAGCATGTTAATAATACAGCAGTTTCTTTTATAGGAAGCAGGTCTGGTCTGTGGCCGCAGACTGGAGGCCCGTCGTGGCTCTCCATTAGAAACACTGAGCACAGATTTCAGCTTTAAAGGAGGAAGCTGCTGAAACATCAGTCAGAAATATGAAATCAGAGCGCCACAGCAGCCACCTTTAGCATGTGGCTCCAGCACGTTAGCGCCTTCTCACGTTTGAAGCCACCTTCTGTATTCTGGTGATGCACACTCTGCAGCAGATTTCACCCTGAAAAGGTCCAGGCTTTTATTTTTGTGAAACTGTGGTGTTCGGAGGGCTTATTTGAACCCTCTCTCCTTCAGCCGGCCTCCTGTACTGTGATTATTGAGCGCGGAGCGTGCAGAACAGACACAAACAGGTAGCTTCACAGCAGAGTCTTTAAAAAAGTTAATCACACAGTAAAAGAGCTCAAAGTGTGAAAAGAGTTGTTTCCATCAGGGCTGCAGCCGTCTGCTGAGGCTGCTGTCAGGGCAGAAACCGTGTGATGGATCTGCTCCCTCTGTGGTGGCTGATTGCTGCTAAAAGAAGAGTTCTTACTCTCTCTTTGCTTTGGAGGTGATGACACCAAACAGAAAGCTTCTGATCGATGTTCAAGGAAAACAGGCACACAAAAAAAGTGCTGCTCTTACATTTTATGATCTGATTCTCATCGTGTGTGTTTGTCATTTACCCACGAGCAAGAAGTGAAGTAAGACACCATCAGATACCGTTTTCTCATACTCTCGTACTGTCGGAGAGCCTTTTCCCTCTGAGGCGGAGCACTCAGGGCAGAGGTCACAGGATGAACTGAGTGTATGAGGCGCGTCTTTGAATGAGCCCCGAGCCTTTCAGAGCTCCACACTCTTTCACTGCGAGCGAGCGGATTGGCCCCGTATCTGTGCAGCGCGACTCCGTGACCTTTGAGGTCAACTTGGAAGTTTTCCAGTTTTTACAAACCCCCGTGTGTGTGTGTGCGTGCACGCGCGCGTGTGTGTGTAAAATAGTTGTTTTTGCCTAAATATACAAAAATGTTTCAGTTCATTTATTATTTTCTACTGTGACATTTATTTATCTTCCTATCAAAGATTTGTGTGTTTGTGTGTGTGTGTGTGTGTGTTTGTGTGTTCAGTGCGGAGTTTGACTCTTTAAGCTGATGCTGTGTGCCGCCTCCACAGGCCATCATGTTATATAAACAAATGTGTAACATTGTGTTGCATTGATTGTGTCCAGCACTGCTTTGCTGTGGACTGACACTCAGGGCTGAGGTCACACTCCCACTGTGGGGACTTGAACCAACACTGTTAAAGCCTTTGCTGTTGCATGGAGGCTTCAGCAGTGTAATAAACTGGTTTCTCAGCAGTTCACCGTTCTGATTTATTGGGCTGATTTTCTTATTTTCCTTTAAAAATCTCCCTTTTGAGAAAACTGAGATGCAGAGATGTTACGGAAGTGGACGCTGGTGCTCGTAAAAACTTCTCTGCCGTTTGCTTTCAAGGAGCAGAGTGACGTGTTGCAGAGCAGAAAGGAGAGATGAAAGATGGAGAAAGATGAGAGGCTGCAGCAGCAGGAGACGATGCGGTTAACGGGAACGATGAGAGCAGAGAGGATAGTACCGGAGAAGAGGGAGATGGGAAGTGGCAGATGATGAGAAAGTAGCAGGACTGTGAAGTGATGGAATGACAGAAACCCACGAGAGTCGATGAGTAGAGTGCTCTGAGAGGATGAGAAATAGATTTGAGAAAGAATAGAAGACGTTTAAGAGCTCTTTGGACATGACAAAGGAACTGAGTGTAAAACTGATGATATGAATAAACTCCCAGATGAAGAAATCTCAGACACACTAGGAAAGAATGAAGAAATAAACTGAGAGAAGATGAGAAATGATCTATGAGACTGAGGACCATAGGTATGCTGGGAGGTGTTAAATCCAGAATCTGAGTATATGTTAGTTCAGGCAGATTAATCTAATCCTGCATTGATATCACCTGAGCTCACCTGAGCCCACATCAGCTGATGACTCAGCCAGTGCACGTCTAATCACACAACTGACAAATCTCTCATAATCTCTCACTTTGTTTAAGCTGCTGCAGCCTAACTGCAGTACAGCGGCTGCACACCTGCAAGCTGCTTTGAAACCCACCTTCGCTCTAGCTCCGCCCTTCAAGCTGAGTCTGGCTCAATGTCAGAAAAACTGTGGCTGAAAAGGACCAATAATTACGCGGGGCTCAGAAGTTTCAGCGATGATGAAAGTATACTTTTAAGAAATGCAGAAAGCATGAGAGGACAGGTAGGATGTAATAGACCATACTCAGGGATGTGAAACAATGGGAAAATAAAGTACGTAAAATTAGGCAGAGTAAAGGAAACGCTGAGGCGAGCGCTGGATGTTTCATTTGAGCATAATAAATTACACCTATGGATGAGGACGCTGCAAAATGAGAAACGGTAAATGAGGCAGAATGTGAATAAACATAATTTTAAAAATGACGTGACAAATGAGAAAGGAGGAAACAAAGACTCAACGAGCCTAAATCACACGAGAATGAAGTGTTTGGAGGAAAATAAAGTCATCTGAAGGATGGAGATCCATTATATGCCACATAAGAGAAACCTGCCCAGAGAGCAGGTGTTCCTCCTGCCCTCCAGGTATTCTGCTATGTTGTGTTGGAGTGCACCTTGCAGCTGTGGACTATTGATTCTTGTGCTTAAGTCTGGCAGCAGGTCCTCACACAGTGTTTGAGTAGACTGGGTTTGCTCAGACACACTTATCTCTCAGCTGCTGCTCCCTGAATGAAAACACGCCTCATCGCTCTCCGGCGTTCTGTAGCACGCCGCCAACCAAGTGTGTAAATGGATGTTTTACATAATTATACTTTTCATCTGGGGCGAGAGGAGGTGAAACAATAAAACAGGAGTCATATTTCTGAGAGTGAGATTGATGCACCGCTTGTCCGCAAAGGTGAGAATACGCTCACGTGATCCTCGCACAGAAGTTTATTATGTGCACACTGAGACACACACACAGGCACGCACACACAGCCACGCACACGCACATATACGCACACACATACAGATGAAAATGAACACACACACACACACACCTTCTCTCCTGAGACCTTCCTCTGCGTTTGGCGTGTGTGTGCGTGGACTGAGGAGAGATGTTGCCAGATGTGGCTGCAAATGAACAGCTGTTACTCAACTCCACAGCTGCCTGTTTTGTTGCTGTGACACCCTTGCTGTTGCCTTGGCAACCACAGCTGCATGCAACATAGATTTTACATTCGGGAAATCCTGCCTTGCTCATGTCCTGCACGCTGATGTCAGTCCTCGAACCTCAGGGAGCCGGAGTGATTGGCAAGTGCAGACATTTTCTGTGCTGGGTATGTTTGTGTGTGTGTGTGTGTGTGTGTGTGTTTGTGGGAGTGTGTAAACTTGCAGGCGATGTAATTAAGTGCATGTTCCAACAATGAAAGTGTGAAATTGGAAGAATTATAGATGGACTGGAGGGAGAGACGACCACATCATGAGGGAGAAAGAGGAAGAAATGAAATAATGAAGACTCTGGCAGGAAGCTGCCTGATGGACTGAGAGCCCCACAAGAAGATGGAGAGTAAGAAACGCTCTGTCCTTTGGAAGGACACGGTTTTCTGCTATGAGTGTAATCTGATCTTCATCAGCCACAAATAAAGACACACATACGTAATATCAGACATGAATGTTTCTTCTTTACAGAACTGAACAAACAGAAACAATCATGGCTGTCAGTTTCTGTGTTGGCTCGGCCGCTGCAAAGGATTGAGGTCCTAGATTTAAAGACAGTTGGTTTATTTGAATGTTCAGTGTAATCATCCTGCAGTGTTATCCACATTATACTCATGCTGTTCTGATGAACTCAGGAAATCATTTCCCCCAATAATAGCAAGTTGTCCACGTCCCAGTGGGTTCAGAGTGGCACAAGTGAGACTATGGCTAATCCGGTTGTTAAGTGATGACATAGAGTTCAATTTCCGGGGCCAAACTGTCACGTGATCAGTATGCCGCAATGCTGTGTCCCTGGTTGTTTTAACATCTGATTCGAAAAAAACACACTCAGCTGTCATTTTAGCCATGAGAAAGAGAAGCGGAAATGGCTGCAGCTGATAAGGTATGTTACAATCATCTTTAATGGTGAACAGTCATTGGTTATTCTGTTTATTTAGGAGCATTTGGACCCGGAAATTACGTCGGTCTTAAAGACCGTTTATGGCTAATGTGTCTAACATGGCTTATATGGATGACTATGGCTGTTATGGCTAACGTGGCTAATATGGATGACTATGGCTGTTGTGGCTAACGTGGCTAATATGGATGACTATGGCTGTTATGGCAAACGTGGCTAATATGGATGACTATGGCTGTTAGGGCAAACATGGCTAATATGGATGACTTAGGCTGTTATGGCTAACGTGGCTCATATGGATGACTATGGCTAACATGGCTGTTGTGGCTCACATGGCTGTTGTGGCTCACATGGCTGTTGTGGCTCACATGGCTGTTGTGGCTCACATGGCTGTTGTGGCTCACATGGCTATTGTGGCTCACATGGCTATTGTGGCTAACATGGATGACTGTGGCTATTGTGGCTAACATGGATGACTGTGGCTATTATGGCTAACATGGCTGACTATGGCTAATATGGATGACTATGGCTGAACATGGCTATTATGGCTAACATGGCTAATATGGATGACTATGGCTAACATGGCTATTATGGCTAACATGGCCATTGTGGCTAACATGGATGACTATGGCTATTATGGCTAACATGGCTATTATAGCTAACATGGCCCATGGCTAATATGGACGACTGTGGTTAATGTTTTGATTAACATCCTTCCTATTCCATACATAGTGCTCGATATCCTTGTAAAAACAATCCTTATTTTGGACATTTTTGTGATAGAGTAATTAAATAGAGATGTTAAAGAGTTCCAGTGACTCATTTACAGCCTTCAGCTCTTAGCTGGGCACACGCAATATCAGTGCATTTAAATTTCTAACTGGATGTTTAAATTCTCTGAAAATGTCTGACCTAACCACAGACCTGCGGCTGTAGCTTTACCGGCTTTATGAATCTTTTTATGTCGTTTTGAGCTTAATGTTCCTCATGGCTGCCCTCAGTCACAGCCAGTACAGTGATGGGCAGAGCGAGTGCATGTGTGAGATTTGCAGAATGTGGAAAACCTGAGCACAAGCACACTTTGAACTTGTAGTTATCGTCATGTTTCACTTAGAGCTGCGTGTCTGTGTGTGCTGCGTGGAGCTGCAGAGGGAGAGAGCTCTATACAACCATCTGAACCTTAATGCACATTAGAAACCGCCGCGGGGAAATAAAATGTTATTATTTGCATGTTATTGCTGTTCAGGGTATTTTCTAGTGGCCTGAGCAGTTTGTGCCCTATTGAAGGTGTTACCAAGGCAGACCCTACTTAGACTGCCTTCACAATATTTGTTTCTTTTAAATAAAGGTTTTTGATTGTGCTCTAACATTTCAGGGGGCGTGGCTTCCATGAGCGGAAACTGTGAACAGAAATGAATATGAACATAAATTTTAGCATTCATAATCACTCTGAGCCACATCTTCAGACTTGTGTCACTGATTAGAGTCGAGCTTTGCAAACTGTTGACTCCAATTAGCTTTTCTTAATCTCATCAGCCTCTGGCTTCACCTACTGTACTCTAACCTGTGAACATTTGTGTTTCTTGCCAGTGTCTGACGTACACCGTGAGATACAAAGGAAGGTTAAAGGAAGAAGGTGAGCGCAAAGACAGAGATGCCAGAATGAAGCAGTGAATGAGGTGGTTGCTGCTTCAGATAAATCCTTTGGAAGGACGTGCTGTCCTGAGCAGATCAGCACAGTGCTGCTGTGATTGAACAGTGTCCCGTCCTCCGAAATGCATCAGAAACTTTCATGCGCAGAGGGTGGATCACACAGTACTGAAGACGTGCTGGGAAAATTATTATAGGCTATATGAGAACCTCACATCAGTGATCTCATATGTTTCTGTGATGCACGTGGGAGCAAAAATGTTTGCGCATACAGACGTGCACGCGCTCCCAGGCAGCTTGGGCACGTAGTGTCGTGATTGCAGGGTGACACATTCCTCTGCAAGGTGTACATTTGATAGGCCAGGATTAGGCAGATGGGGGCTCGGGGAGGCGCTGGGCAGAGAGAACAGACAGCAGAGAAAAACAAACGCCAGCACATTAATTTAGCAGGACGCAGAAAAGCTCCAACCCTGGAGACTGCAACATGTCCCTAAAACAGAAACAGCAGATATTTGACGGAGCTGTCAGTTATTTATGTTTTTATGAAGCTAAAAGCTCCGTTTTATTGTTTTATTGTCTGATCTGATTGTTTTTGATTGACATGATGGTCCACTGATTAATTCGGTGATGCAAGCTTAGTAACTTTGTATATTTTTACCAAGAGCTTCATGAACATAACTAATGAAGATGATGCAGTAATGAACAAACTGCACAGCTGGAATCAGGGGCTGTATCGGCGCCACGCGGCTCCCGTTACACTCCGAAGCAAACAGACTCCAGATTAGATCTCCTCTGTGTGCGACTCTAAGCCACACAACCAGGAGGGATTAAAAACCTGATTTCCCAGGACTACTGCTGAAGGTGGAGTATTAAGTGAAAATGGATTCCAATCCTTTCATGTCTGTATCCATGGACATTAAAATACACCTTACAGCTTTAGAAAGTGATGCACTGTGCAGGGGTCTGCGTTTCTCCTGCTCCTCTGGGAATATTTAGGAATAACAGGGTCACACGCCTGCAGTCTGGACACAGCCCGACATCATCAGACAGAGAAAACAGCCACAGTGATTCTCAATACAACAAAACACAAAACAGACACACATGTCCCTGCCAGCGCCAAACCAGGAACCTGCTCCAGATCAGTCAATAAATGAAAATCAACCGTTTCCTAAACTGAAGACACTTCTAGCTTTCCTCGTGCACGCTCCCTTTGTGCATGTGTTGCACACAGAGCAGTGAGCTCTCGTCACTGTGATTGTGGGATTCCTGTTGGTCTGAAAGCAGCAGCCTCAAAGATCCACCTCTGAGTCCTCATCACTGACCAGCATCACGCTGCCCTTCACCAACTATTCTGACTTATACTCATTTTTATGATCTGAAAACTGTGGCTGGGGTGGGGTGGATTTACGGGCCGTAGTTAAACACAGGGATGCACCAACACTGCGCGTGCCTACAGGAAACGGAGGCCCAGCCCCACCATTTATTTTCTGATGAAACTACTGGCTCGTGTTTACAGGCCTGCACAGAAAGAAGCGTCATATTTGACGAACACGGAACAATAGGCTTCTTATTTCATATTGTTTCACAGCCTTGGAGCATCCTGTGGGTTCACTGATCATGTCTGGCTGGTGATGAATGTGGCTGAGATGTAAATTCAGAGGGAGTGTCAGCGCGTCTCATTTATTGTTTATTCGCCACCAGCAGTCTGTCTCTTTGGTGCAGCTGATGCTCGCAGGAAAAGCCTGCAGGAGGTGTTCGTGGCGCAAAACATCTCTGCACTAAAAAGATAAGGTCAAATTAGATTTGTCCCATAGTTCTAGTCCGCATGGACAAATGTGTGCGTTTGTGCCGGATGCCCGAGTGTGTGCGTGTGTGTGTGCAGGACATAGTATTCTGCTCCAGCGGCCCTGCTGTCCAGTTTTAAGAAAGGAGAATCTTTGGCCCTCCTGAAGTGAGCAGTGGTGTTTCACCTGTGCGACAGTAGAGGTGACTGCACCGGGACTACTGTCCAATCACACTGAGGCTATTTTATGGTGGCAGAGGCTGCGGAGGACGGGGAGAACCCATCCTTCACTGAATATGTGTAACAGCTCTGCTGCCTGTGAGACACAACCCAACAGAGGTGCTGTGTCAGTGTGTGTGTCTGTCTTAGCCCAAGGACCTTCTGTTCTGTAATTAGTTTTTCCTGTGGTATGTTTTCCTTCCCTCCCTCCCTCCACCCTCACTCCATCCATCCAGCCATGCAACAGATTGCAAGGGTGATTCTGGAAATCCGGAGGATCAGGCCACACACGCACAGGCGCACGCGCACAGCCATATGAATGCAATCAAGTCTGCAGTGGTACATGCCAGGAGTGTGTTGGGGCAGGGACCAGAGAAACAGGCGATGGAGGCGTCTTTATAATTTGTGTGTTCGCACACACGGCTGTGTGTGTTTTTGTCATCTCTCAATAGGGCAGGACGGCAGTGAGCTATCTAATTTTCAGGACTTATAGTCACAAAGCCAGCTTGATTTCACCAGCCGGGAAATCTGAGTGCATGCGTGTGTGTGTGTGTGTGTGTGTGTGTGTGTGCGCGCGCATGTGTGTGTGCGTGTGTGTGCTACTTATTGACACATGGTGTAGATAAGCCTGTAGGCTCAGGCTGGCTGTGATTCCTCTCTGATAGGTCTCTATATGTGTGGGAGCACATTTTAGATGTGCGACTGGGTGTGTGGGTGTGTGTGTGTGTGTGTGTGTGTGTGTGTGTCTATCCCCAGAGTTTATTTCACATTACACAGAGCTCCCTCGCAACATGCTTTGGACTCCCAGCTGTAAACTCCCACTCCTGCCCTTAGAGAGGTGTGTGTGTGTGTGTGTGTGTGTGTGTGTGTGAGATTTCATCTAAAGCAGTGTGCTGTGTGTTGGGACTGAGATTGTGTCACTAATCATCGGGGCCCTCCACTCGTATCTGCTGTCGTGATTATTTTTCGTCTCTTCTGTCAGTCATTAAGTATTCATGCCCACCGTTAGTTTCTAAAGCACTTTGTGATTTTCTGTTAAAAGCTCTTTATGAATAACATCACCATCAGTATTTGGCATTCTCTGCTCACCCCTCCGCCTCCTTCGCTCACCCAAACCTCTCCTGTACCTCCACCGAGCTCTTGCCACATTTAAAATTCAGGATTTGTGCCTTCTGATTTCTCGAGGGGATTGATTGCATTAAATTTCATTCTTTTCAATCAGCGTTGTTACGGAAACAATGAATTGTATAAACTCACACCTAGCATAGTTTTCAAGCAGCACTCCAGAGGCAACGGTTACAGATTAAATGAATTTATGGGACCGGCACAATTATCTGATAAGGAAGATTAAAGTAAAAATGATAAAAGCAGGAATCTTGTGAGGATGTTGACCTGCAGAAATGATCTTCATGAAAGTCGCAGAGAGCGCTTGTTGGAACCCGGCCGGCTCATAGTGACCACAGACACAGTTTCCATGCTCAGCATTTTCATATAAAGCACTTTTATTATGACTCTTCTGGTCGGAGAAGGGTTTCAATTGGTCTCAAATGAGTTTCCAATGAGGCTCGTTGAGAAGATGCTCCACACGAGTGAGAGCGAGATGACCCTCAGCTCTCCTCTGTTCTCCTCCCTGGGACCATGCAGATGAATACAGATGAGGGTTAATGTGAAATCTTTGGCTCGTCACTCAATCATTTATGCTCAACATGAATATTTTATATCTAAAACAAAGCAGTACACACTCCCGTCTCCTTTTAATCTCTGACCTTCCTGCATAACTTTAACATCACCTCCTCCTGATTGGCTCCGCTGTGGCCACACCCTTCAGCGTCTGTCTCCCCGTCTCGCCCTCGTTCGGCGCCGTTGCATTATCCTTCCAGACGAGGTCTACAAGTTAAACGTCTGCGCTGTAATTGTGCGATGGCGCCTGCTTGCTGCAAGGCTGTCGCCCCGCTGGCAGCTATGCTCTGATTTATTTGGTTGAAGACATTTTATACACTCGGTGATTGAAGGAGCCCGTGGGACCTTCCAGAACTCAACGCTGGTGACGAGAAACTAAAGACTTGGTGTCCGTGCACGTCTGAGGCTGTAATGGCTTTGTTTACATCTGCAGTCCCCCTCAAAAAGCAGGCTGTAGATGAAGCAGGAGCACATGGTTTATGTGTAGTGATGCTCGTGTGTGTGTGTGTGTGTGTGTGTGTGCGCGCTTTAGGTCAAACAGAGGGCTTTCTTCATATCAAGGTCTGCATTTATACTGGTGCCCTTGTTGAACAGGATCCAGTCAGAGAGGAGCTGCAGCACATAACCTCGGCTGTGTCCTGCAGGACGATGGTTCAGGACAAAGATTTCTGGATCAAGTGCAGAGAATTTACTTTTGATAGCGGAGCACGGACTGGCAAAGGGAACAAAGACCTCATTCACCGCTACACAAATGCCCCCACAGATATACACAAACACAGTTATGCCGGTGAGTGCGTGCGCTCTCTCTCATCTCTGCCCAACATGTGAGCAGCAAGGACATCATTTTACATGAAAGACACAATATTTTATGATTTAATAAAGGAGAAGAATGATTTGGCAAATCAAGCTGACATCCTGAACCCGAGTCTGAATGACTGAGTGTGCTGCATTTTTTTTCATGTTCAAGCCCAACTTCTCAGCAGCTTTTATTCTGCTGATAGTTTTCTTTCCAAAGAAGATGAGGAGCACTCTTTAAGGTCACGTGGTGTTAATTGGTAATTTAAACCTGAACACGAGCACCGTTTGCTTCCTTTTGCATCATGTTTCAGTTCATCGGTGTGTCACCGCGAACAAGCGGCGTGTCCTTGTTACTCAGGTGACGGCGTGACGTCACTGATGCTGAACGCCGCCGGCATACTAATGTCTGTATGCAGCCTGCAGTTCATACACGTGTGTGTGTGTGTGTGTATGTGTATACACTGTATGCATGTCATGGTTTCCTGTCTGAACATAAACTTGGGCCGGGGCTACAGCTGACCTTTTATGGCATTTGAGCAAACTAAGGGCACACACTTGCACACAGACACACTAACACATGGATGACCTATAATCTGCATAAGTCACTCACACTCACACCCACACACACACACACACACACACCCATTCATGATGCGCCTGCTCAGTTGGTCTGCTGTAACCTGCAGGCTGTCAGAGCTCAGGTCCTCTGCAGCTCCTCATTACAAGCTTGTGAAGAAGGACTAATGACAATGGTTTGTATGGGTGGCTACATGAATGTGTGTGTGTGTGTGTGTGTGTGTGTGTGGAGGGTTAACTGGACCAAATCAGGTGGAGGAGTTGTGCACTCTCTTCTCTGCAGGCTTGCGTTGACACCCCACCGCCTGTGTGTGTGATTGTGTGTCAGCCCGGAGTGATTCACCTGCTGTCTGAGTCATCCTCCCACATACTCGCACATGCACACAAACGCACATGTTGGACACAAACGGATACAAATACGCCAACAGACACAGTTTGTTTCCTCCTACACGGCACATACGTATGTACACAGAGTCCGTGGCCTTGGCCCCGCGTGTTCTCAGAGGCAGAAAGCTGACATCATTTAATCTCAGAGGAGTCGGCGCGCTGCTTCTTTCACTGTGTTAGAAAATCAGCAGCAGTGATGGAAAAACATCTGCTGCATCTGAGGTTACATTAGAGGTCAAACCCTTGCTGGAAGTCCTTCTGTGACCTCGTTAAGTCTTCAGAACAGGATCATTCAGACTTCCTTCTCAGGCTTTAACTTCCACATGTATTTATTTATTTCTTGAGCCTGCGAAATATCACATAATCAGTGCAGCTGTTTTGATTGCTCCATAGGAGTACTGTAACTTATTACCTTGAATACGTTTTCATTTTTCTTTCAAACTGAGCAGTAAAGCAGAAACCTCCTTTTTATGCTGCAGATGTGCTGCCTTGAACACGCCGACAGCCTTTCACTCATAAACGAGTTTTACTCCATATGTTTGAGCATTTTTACTGATTCATAAACTAAATGATTGTTCAGTTTTAAAACGGCACCACAGGCCCGAAGACATTTACAGATGCTGGAGGCCAGCGTCGGTTCAGAAATAAAACAATCATTTTTTCATGTTGCTGGTTTCTTTGTTTGTAGCAGCTGAAGTCTGACAGATGAGCCGCATCTCTCGAATTTCCAGCATTGAAAGCAGCATTTTGTCTTATGATACTGGCACGAGGTCGGTGTATGACAGCTGCCCAATGAAAGACGTCAGCCGTTTTTAATGGTCTCCATTCAGATCGGGCTCAGCGACTTTGTGAGAGGCCTAAAAAAAAAGCCGTCCTGCATGGTGAAAAGATGCCAAGTAACACAATTTGATATTCTACATGAAATCTTTTTATTAAAGAAACACTGCATATTCTCCCAGGATGGAGGCGCTGAAAAATAGGCAGCAAAAATTCATTCTTTTTTTTTTATCATTTATATTCAAACACAGTGAAAAGATTTCTACCCTCAGAAATGTTAAACTCAGTGAAATATGTCGTCTCTTGTTTGGGGTTCGTTCCCATCAGAATGACTGGATTAGCAGACCTGTGTGTTTGTGTGTGTGTGCACTTCATGGTGCCAAGGTACAGGTTCAAACAAATGTCTCATACCTGAGTTGGAGAGGGCATGGAGGCGGCAGTGCTTCTGTTGGCTGAGAGGCTCAAAGGTGTGTCTCTGCCTGGTGCTTCTGATCTGCTCAGAAAATCCAACCAGGAGAGCAAATAAACACAAGCACGGATGTGATAAAAATTCCAGGCTGGTAGCTTTGGATTTCCACAGTTCTGACTGCACCACAGTTTTAAACTTTGTGCAGGAGGGGGGTAACCGTCCCCCCCGGCCCACCTGACACGCTGTTACTGCTGTTCAGACTTTGTTAGAGGGCAGCAGCTCAAAGAAGGGACGCAAACATGATAAAGTATAAAAATGATTCTATGAATTTAACAGATACAAGCAGTTCATAACTCGCTGGATCATTTAGGAAGGCTCCGTGAACAAAGACCAAAGAAAAAAGAGCTGGTGTCCGGGTACCAAGCATCAGCCTCCAGATGAACAGCAAACTCTGGGAGCATCATCTCTGGTCCAGTCACAGCTGAGCACATGCAGAGTGCTCCCTTGTGCAGGAACTTCCAGCCCTGCTTCCAGCCCCTCATGTCAGCACAGTGGCTTTCATTCACATACCGACGATACTGGAACGTGCTCGAGCTTCCATCTGCTCCGCGCACTGATGGATTTCCAGTGTTCTCTCATCCGTGGTACTCACTGCCTCCATCCTGCAATTCATCCATCACTCTTCCAGCTCTGGCTGATAATTACTAAAAAAAATGGCTTCAGACTGATCAAAGATAGAAGAGCCATAAAGAAACTGCATGAAAAAAATCCGACTTTTCTTTCAGCTGACCCTGTCCCCGGCCGCAGCAGAGCAGGTAATTGCAGCAGGAAGCCCGGCCCTTTCAACCCTCCCCTCAGTGTCTCAAATGCAGATCGGGATGATAGCGTCTCAGACGCCGTGCTAGCTAATTACACCGTGAATCCCTGAGGACCGGGATCAGGCTGTAGCCATAATGACACAGTGCCACAGCACACCTCGTCACACTGTGTTTAAAGAAAAAGGAAAGAGGTCCTCGAGAAAATTAAATTTGTCTTTCTTGCTATTCCTACCTGCTTCTTTATCTCGCTCTTTATTTCTGTTATTGCTTCCTGCTTCCTTTTATCTGCGTCTCTATCGGTGACCTTTTCTGCATGCTACATTAACATGAGTCCTGGATGGATGGATTATAATCAGGCAGCACAAAGAAGTGCAGATCCACATGTAAATATATGCAGGATGCACCGAACTCTCATCCAAAGGTGGACGCAGACACGCTTGATCACAGCTGAAACGTCTGCAGCCGTGCGAGCAGAAAGACGACTTTTATGTGCTGATCAAACCGCGGCGCACACACTCATCAACCAGGTGTCGAGCGAGCAGCGACATACTAATCAAAAATATATTATTAGGACAGCGTGCATATGGAAATGAGCAGATGAGTAACGGTTACTTTAATGCATAAGATGAAGCACCTGCACTGAGTGAGTTTCTGCAGGACACCAGAAATGCTACACTAATGTACAAGTTGCTTCTGGTTCCATCTTCTCTTATTTATTATTTAGGAATATGGATGAACCTCCTGCATCTCGCTGCTGAGTGTTTGCTAGATTTGAGAAATTGGGGCATTTCTTGATGTGACTGAACAGGACGGGCTCTCCACCACAGAAACCTTTAGCCGTAAAAAGCCCAGATTAAAGCTTTCTATCGTTGCCTTTGTGATGGAACAGAAGTGAGGAGTTAAAGGTTCCCATCCACAGCCTGACTGGCAGCCGGTCTCTGGGAGAGAACCTGCAGTTGGAGGTCTTCACCTGCTCGCTCGGCTAACCGGAGCTTATTCCAAAGGTTGGGAGCCGGTAAAAATTAAAGATTTCCCCTTTCATTGGCCGTGATTTCCAAACTCCCGGTAATGCCACGGTATAAGTGGAAAGCAGTCCTAAGGGATTAATTACAGAAAAACCTTCTAATATGCACTAAATGCTTTGATTGACAGCACAGAAACGCCGTAGTCGACCTCATTTCTGCCGCTGCTTCGCTCCTCCTGCAGCGTCTGAGTGCCGTAACCATCTTTACACCGAAACCGACTTCAGTTCTGCAGGGATGAAGCTCCGAACTCGCTCCCTTTGTCCTCTAACGTCTTCCCTCTGAGGCGAGACCGGCTCTCCTCAGGATGAAGGAAAACTCTGCTATGATAATGACTTCCTGTTCTTGCTTACTACTTTAGAACAAGGACCTACGATAGGTCAGAACACCCTGTTAAACCCGTGGGTTAAACCCGTGGGTCAAACCCTGTGGGTCAAACCTGTGGTTCAAACCCTGTGGGTCAAACCCTGTGGGTCAAACCTGTGGGTCAAACCTGTGGGTCAAACCTGTGGGTCAAACCCTGTGGGTCAGCCCTGTGCATAAGCTGATGGAAAGGAGAGCCTGAAGACATGTGATGCAGTGTGTTCACCCAAAGGTGGCTGCAGGTCCAGAACATTATCTTTTACATTAGACCCCCCCCCCCACACACACACACAGCTGTTACTGTTTGTGCTCCTCAGCAGGCTCTGAGCCCACCCTGCTCTTGTATTTCTCATTGCCCTCGTTCTCACAGGTGCTGTTGTGAGCTATTACCCGTCTCTTTCACAGGTAATGCGATTAACCTCCTGATTCAGGAGCGGGAAAATAGCCTCTGCTAAGACCGCAGCATTAATCCTCTGCACATAAGATTTACACCTCTCCGTCTCACCTGTCCTCTCTGTCTGCCCCACACCTGCACCTCCCCCGGCTTTGGCACCAGCCAGTAATGAAACACACACAGTACAAATATACATATAATACAAATCCAGTACAAGGATCGCTCTCACAAACACACAGTCTCATAAAACTCTGACTACATGCTAACCAAACAAGTCATTCACTAAAGTAATGTCCTGCCAGGGGGGACTGTGGGAAAATGAGTTTTTGGATGGATTATTATGATGTGTATTGTGGCCCTGTGCCCTGGTCTGTGTGCATCTTGTCCTCTGAAGTGGTCCACAGTACAGACACAGTGCAGCGGGCCTCCCGCGGTGGCTGTAAGAACATAGGATTAGTGGGAACGCGGGCTTTCATGCCGATCCTAAATGTTTTAGAAATCCATGCAGGGATTTGGTGATCGGACTTACTGCGGGCATGTAATTACAGGTTGCGATTTGTGCAGCTCAGTGGGGAATTGTGGGATTTGCAATTAAGTTGATATTCATCAGTGTGGTGGTGTTCAGGGACTCCGTTTCCCAAAAGGCAGATAGGGTTAGAAACTGCCTGAGCTTGCAGGACAGGGAGCTTTGTGAGGACAACACGTTACCTATGAATTTATTATCCAGCACCTCCGGGAGTTTTCCAAAGATTGGCTTCAGAGCTACAAATATTGTAGAAATCTTTTAGATTGCCGGCTTGAAAGTTGAAAGCAACACAGGACTCTTGGTTCTCCTGGTGTGTGCTGGGTGTTCACCTCCATGAAAGCTGGATTATCATCACAGTGGGGTGGCTGCTGCGTCCTCCTTCAGGTGTTCCTCTTCCTCGCTGTCCTTCTCATCCTCCAGGTTCTCCTCTACCTTTGTCACAGGTGAAATCATTGATACTGAAAGTGACAGCTTTACATTTTTGAAGGATGTAAGTTACCGAGGACCTTCAGTTCCTAAAGCGTGTCTCAGATATGAGGAAATGTATGTTTAATTAAAGATGAGCGCTTCCTTGGCTTCTCTTTAGTGCAGTTTTTATTTATCAGGCAGCAGATGTGCAGATGTCTGTTTCTGCATCATGAGCCAGATTGGTGGAGTCTATTACTGCATCTTAATGTAGAAACAGAAGCTGAATAATCTGAACCGGAGTCTGTTAGAGAGTAAATAGTTTCACCCCAAAGTCAGACAAAAGCAAATTTTCTGCACTCACAAACATAAACGCAACATCTGAGCTGTTTTTGTTGTGTCAGATTTTATGGGGTCACTCTCATTTTTAAAGAGATTATTTATGTTGTGGTTTAAAAAAAAGGATAAAATCTTTAAATATTTGTATTATTTTGGTGAATTAATGTGAAAACCCAGCAGGCAGCCTCTCATATCTTCTTTAAGGAGTTTCAGCTGCAGTTTTCCTGACTGCGAGGCCGGAAGCTAAATGGAAAGCACTCAGAAATGCGTAACGTCAGCACAGAGTAGCAGAAACATCAAACCCAGTCCTCGAGCAGTGATGCCCCAAACTCTCAGTCACCTCTGCAGGAGCTTTCCCCGACTGAGGTAGACAGCAGCTGCTGAAAGGAAGGATGGAGATGCAGAGTCTGCAGAAGTATTACAGCCGGGTGGGCGTGGAGGAGGAACGCCGGGAATGATGCACCATAATCCAGCCTTAGTGAATGACTGTGTCACAGATCACAGGTTAATAGATCAGTAACACCAGTGTAAACAGCACTTTCTAGGCTCATGAAGGGTGTGTGTGTGTGTGTGTGTGTGTGTGTGTGTGTGTGTGTGTGTGTGCTGGTTAATCATGAAAGTGCTGAGTTGTTAAAGTAATGTGTTAACTTTCTGTGAGAGGAGAACAGATATAAATGTAACCGTTTGCTCTTTTAAAGAACTACAACATATTTTGAGGAGTGTTAAAATATTCACTTTGTATCAAATCAAAACTATGATGACTGATTAAAAACGATCTTGAGATGGTTACACTTTATAGTCTTTAAGCTCAAATTCAGCAGTTAAAATAAACAAAAGCAACAGTTCGGTTGCATGAAGAATATAACGTGAAGTTTTAGTGGTTGTGGGTGTGATTCTCTACCAAAAGTATTCAGTGATCTGCCTTCGCTCGTATATGAACCTGAGTAACACCTCACTGTTAATCCAGAGGGATTAATGATGTGGGCCCTCTGCAGCTATAGCAGGACTGGACCTGTTGCACAGGTATCCTCCTGTCACGGTACCTCGCTGGAGTTCACCGAGCTCCTGAGAGCGACCCATTCTTTCACCGATGTCTGCAGCAGCAGTCTGCATGCCTAGGTGTTGGTTTATACACCTGTGGAAGTGACTGGAACACCTGGACTCGGTGGTCTGGAGTGAATACTTCTGTGGTGTGTGCACATGATCACTGAATAACAGCTTGACTCAGACATGTATGTACAGCCCATAGTGCTGGTAGCAGCAAAGGAATCAGGATAAATACAGTTTCATGAGTATGGCCTCTTCTTACTGTTTGAAACAAATGACTGGATCAGGTCCTTCTGGCTCAGGTGAGCTCTTATTGACCGTAAGAAGTAACTGCCAGCACATCTCAGTGAGATCTGAGTGAGCTGTTCAGTGATACAATCAATTTCTGTAACTGAAAGGTTGTTGGGGGAAATGCCAGTTAGCTTAAAACATCAAAAATTAGCTCAGATTCTAGCTTTAAATAGTTTTATAGCTTTAGACTGAAGCAGCAGCTTTTGTTGGCTTTGGCTCCAGTTTCTCCCTCCATTGAGAACCATGAAGTAGATTAACTAGGTCAGTCCTGCAAGAGGCCAGGAGTGTGCCGGGCCTGCCCCTCCTTCCTTAATAAAGGGCAAATGTGCTGCGATTGCATGCATTAATGTGTGCATGTATTTATGTTCATGCAGCAAAATGTTTCATTTTAAAGAATGAAGCCCAGTCTGACAGAAATGGTTTTGTAGCTTTTTTTGGGGGGGGGGGTTGTGTTTTTTGAAAGTCGGTGCGCCTCAGTGACAGATGGACAGATATGCAGGTAGAGTGACACGCCGCCATCCATTACATCCAGACAAGGGAGTGGGGCAGCAACAAGCTGTAATTGCTCTGAAATGAATACTGTGTGAAGCAGCAGCTCTGCAGCCCTTAGCAACAGAGAAGCAGGCAGCAGGCAGCAGGCTGGTAAATAAAGCTGGAATACAGTTCGGAGCTGCTGCAGCTTTCCCCTCTCCAGCCTGGGTCTCTCTCACTTCTATTTAAATTCCAATTTAAAGGCTTTCAGGATTTATTTAGAGTGCTCTTGTGCTCTCCTGCTTTCTGTGATATCAAGCAGCCATTGTCTCTTGTTTAGCTCTCCCCCATGTTCATTTCTCCCACAGCCATCGTCTCAGCCTTCCTCCCTCTCTCCTCTCCCACCCATATGTTTCGTGTCCTCCTCCTCCTCCTTCCTCCTGCTCTCCTCTCTTCCCTCCCTGCTGGCCTTCCCTCAAGTCTGCAGCAGAGTCTAGATGTTACTTGTCAATAATTTAATAAGGAAGGAGCGTTCCCCTCTTAACCAGGGCTTTGAATTATTAACCTGTGTGTCCCTGTGAACTGTACGTGTCGGTGCGTGCACTTCCCCTTATATCAGACGTGGTTGTACATTAGCCTGTGCATATATTTTGGCTACTGCGCTTCAGTGTGAAGTGTGATATAATGACTGGCTGTCCAGAAATGATGGAGCATGCTAGCCCAGCACAAATCGGTACTTTCTGCAGTTTGTGTTCCGATTGTTTGGAGTGTGTAGGTGGAGGTAGATAGCCGGGGAATACATGCCATGCATGTTTTATAAGGGTCTGTCTGCACTGCCTGGTAAACTAGGAGCAATCTTCATTTGTCTTGTCTTGAGTATCAAACAATGTGCATATTATTATGAATGTATGTTCAAACAAACAAGACTGTACATTATTTTTATTTGCTTATGCAGCTCTGCAGGAGCGGCGACACGGAGCTTAATTCAGTTTTATTTGTTACTGCAGAGTTTAAGTGAGCGTAGGTGTAGCATTGCTTATTAATGCTAATGTGTATGTGCGGGTGTGCGTCTGCGTGCAGAGTCGTGTGTACTTGGCTCTTTGCTTACTGTGGCAGAAGCGTGGGAGTGTGTGTACGTTCCTGTGCTTAAGGCCGATGGCTGCATGCAGTCCATCTCAATGAAACGCACCGCATCCATCACAGGCAGGCAGAGCTGAGCAGAGAGCTGGAGGAGGCCTTAGTGGGTCTGACGGAGCTCAGTCAGGCAGATGGATGCTGCTTATGGCTGCCAGAATGGTTCCAATGTTTTTACTTATTTATGCACTTAATTACACGTTAATGCTGGAGCTCATCTATGTGCAGGAAGGTGGTTATTTATAGACAGAAGGGTAAACAATTCAGGATTGTCCACTGAGGTGGTGATGGGACCTCCTCAGAGCTGCTGAGTGATGCGCCGGTTAAAGAACCCAGAATTCAGTTTTCATAAGCTGCCAAACAGAAAACATCACCTCTGATGAGAATGAGTGATGATTCAAACAGCAACACATCTGTTTTTACGTTACTTTGTGAAGCATTTTGTGCTGATTGTATCAAAATGGGATGTGGATAGTTTAGAAAGTTATGAGCAACTTCATTATGTTGGCAAATGCCTTAAGCCTCAGTCACACAGGCCCAGAGGGCAGTCAGCAGGCTCAGGGTGCTCCAGGAAAATGTGGAGTCCACTGGAGGCTGCTGCTGTCACCAGATTAGCAGGTTGTACTGTAGTTAGGCCTTTCAAACACTCAATAACTACTCGCTGAGTGAGTAGGCGAGGTAGTGAAACTGTTTTTCCTTTTTCACTCTGCGAGTGTTTGCAGACAATCTGACATCTTCCATGTAAGCTGCAGCCAACTGTGGAAGTCTGCTAACACCCACTCACCAACCAGTCAGCAAATACACATTTTACCCTGCTGACTGGTGTTTTCAGGCCCGTGTGGCCTTTGATAAATACCCTGCTTTATATCTCCATGCACATCTCTATCAATAATTTTGCTGATTAATCTGTTAAAGTTCTGCTTTTTTGCACCGTCTTTCTTTCTAAGTTGTCACATTAAGATCTGCCTTTTTGTTTGTGTGCAGATGGATTATGCGTCACAGCTCGACAGCTCTCTCAGATAACAAAGAATTTTGTGCAGCAACTTGTTCACATCCTGCATGAGCGTGCAGCCTGCCTCGCTGTGAATTTTAATGGGCTGCATCTGTAGGATTTCACAGAGGTGTTGCAGCTGAGTGAGGGGGAAAAGGCTTATTAGCTCTTCACCTTTGAAAATGAGGCAGAGTCAACGTGATACAGTGAACAGATCATTGCTCAGTGATAGATAGCTGCAGCAGCTAGCTTAGAGTTTAGCTAGTAAGGATGGAAACATAGATTAAGCATTCATAATGACCATGAAGATTTGCAGTAATGCTTTTATAATGTCAGTGGGAATTAATGTGCATAATGTGCATGAGGTCTCCTTAAACAAACAAATTCAACCCGCTGTCAGCTGTTTGCTGCAAAGACAGAAACCCAGCATGTGCAGTCAGGAGACCTTTGAGGACTTTGTTGGAGGAAATAATTAGCGTTATGTCTTAGCAGTCTGGGACATGTGACAGGCTGAATGTGGAGGTAACGGGGTGGACATCCTTCCTTCTCACCTGGATAATTTGTCACATGCGTCAGACATGTTAATTCTTCCTTTGTGTAGAATATTAAAGGAATGCACTCATCTCCCTGTTAATGTTGACAGTGTGTACAGCCTGCTCCCCATGCTCTGTGCTGGCTGTTGTATCAGAAGCTCTGAATATTGCTGCACTCAGCTGACGAGGTTTAAAGATCCGGTGCTATTATTACACTCAGCATCTCCAGTGAAGCTGCGTTTCTAAGCTACTTTGGTGATTACACAACTATGAGAAATGGTCCCAGCCGGATCAGACGCAAAGATCCTCGAGAATAAGGCAGTGGACCTGCGACTTGTTCCTGCAGTTTGTACAGACATTTATAAACCAGTGGGGGATGATAAATAGTTAATGGACTGCACTTAACTTATTTAGGAGGTGACACTGAGACGTGTGGACAGAAAGAGCCATCAACCCTGCAGCTGCACCGGACTAACCAGACTACAGGAATAACTACATCAATGACTACATCAATAACTGCATGAATAACTACATCAATAACTGCATGAATAACTACAGGAATAACTACAAATACAGATTCTGATAGAAAATAAATGTCATCTGCAGTCAGATCCAAGCTTGGAAGGTTTATTCTGCACAGATAAACTTACTGTAGTGTTCAGGCACAGAGCACTGATCATTTAGAGTCTCTGTTTGAAGCAGGTTTAATCAACATTTCTATCACAGTGAGTTCATGACTAACTCTCTGCTGAACCTCAGACAGTTTGGAGGTAATCATAATCACTCTCACAGCTCCAGCGTCACTGCAGGTAACAGTGTAACTGATCTGCATCGCCTCAAAAATATCACATTGTGGCTTCAGCTTTAATAAGCAGTAAGCATGTTAGGGTTTCAGGAGCTCTGAGTTTCACCACTGCATTTCTGATGCTGGTGACTGGATGGAGCCAAATAACATTAAAACCTACCTGACTGTGACTCCGGTTCTCTGATCCGTGTGTGCAGCTCACCTGGACGGTGAGGAAAGGAAGTGAAAGAAAAAGGAAAAGAAACTATAGTCTGATTATGTAATACCCAGACTTTCAGCTCTGGATTGATTTCCGTGGATCTGATGTTGAAGTATCGAACAAACCGAAGTCCAGCTGACTAAACAGAAACCTCCAAATGAAATTTTATGTTGATCTTATGTCTTAAGTTGAGCAACTGTTTTCTAACAGGCAGCATGTTTCACAATATTCATACTGTACTGGAAAAACTGTTTGTATGTCCTGGTGAATTAATGATGGCGACGTGCGCGCCGTGCTCCAGTTGTCATGCTCCATTGTGCTGCAGGCATTTGAACTCCTCACCAGCTTCTTTTTTTTCATGCTAATTATTTATTTGAGACTCAGACATTATTCCAATGCCTGCTTTCATTTGATGATTTGAGGCGCAAAGAAACTGCAGTTAAAATGGGTGTAGGACAGATTATTGTACTTGCTTATCCCAGCAGACGTCCCTCAGGCTGGCTCTGAGCACCTCTCTGCTCTCAGGGAGGTCACGGCACCTGCAGCCTAACCCTACCCGTAATCCTGACCTTTAACCTGAACCTAACTTTAAACCTTTGAATGATTTTGGTTGGGGGGGGGGTAGTCCCCACACTCTGACTTCATAAATGCACGAATGTCCCCCGATATGGGAAATACGAGCACGCACACACACACACACACACACACACACATGCACAGATGCATCGTGTGCTGTAACCTACATGCAAGCGCACACGTCACACTGATTTGTGCGTCCGTGTGTGCACTCGTGCGTTAGCTGGACTTCAGTGTGTCAGGCTCAAATCCCACATTCATGTCATTTCCTCTCACTTGATCACTGGATTTCTCTCCTACTCTTGCTGCTGGTCTTTGTCAGGGACACACACAAACACACACACACATATGAACACAAATATAATACTTAGAATTTGTTTTTACGCACCAGCATACACTTCATTTTCCATCTGTCACACAAAAACCGTTAAATCTCTTTTTAATTTTCTCAGTATGCTGCTTTTATATAGCTTAGGCACACAACCAATCTCAACACACACACACACACACACACACAAAAGCATCGTTGGCCTCAAAGGAGACAAATGATGAGAATGAAGTGGCATAAAGGTGGAGGTAGTGGGGGAGGGGGAGATGGAGGCAGGCAGCACAGCTACCAGCACTGACACAGAGGGAGGGAGGACGGGACGGTGAGGAGCTCTACAAACAAGAGTGACTAAGAGGAAGGAAAGCGATCGCTGTGGAGTGAAAGGATTCGGAGACTTGGGGACAGACGGATTAAAACAATCCTGGCAGGGAAACGGAGTGACGGAGGGGAAAAACGGGAGCGACAGTCGCAAATGAAAGAGTGACTGAGAGGGAGACGGGAATAGTTAAAGAGCTAACAGTGACAGCAACACAGTGAAAGAGCTGAGAGTGATAAATATATAACTATATATAAATAACACCATGATGGGAGGTATGATGTTACTCACAAGGCTCCGGCCCAGTAGCTGCAGATTTTCATGATTCCTGATCTTTTCCCAAAGTGTGTCTCAGGGATTCAGGAAGCTCCTGCTTAATAAATACATAAATAAACCGACTCCGTGATGCTCTGACGAACATGCACGTCGAGCAGCTCAGAACATGAACGGAGCTTTTTGGAGAAATGTTTCACAAATGTCTGAATTGCAGTTAATTCAGTCCAGGGAGCAACAGTTTCCCCTCGTAGGCTTTTTATAAGATGAAAGTAAAAACTCGAACACTGGCTGGCACACACACACACACACACACACACACACACACACTGCTGTTTAAATATACTGTCAAATAATAGCTCTTTGTAATTCCAGCAGCATTAGGTTTACAACATGACAAACACGGCATTCACTTTAAAGGTCACAGCGTTTGCACATAACGAGGCTCGTGCTGCACAACAAGGATTGACACTGAAACACTGCAGCGGGGAGACGGGCTCAGCTGAACCATAAACTTCATAAACTTCACGCTCTGAGTCTCCATCCTGCCACATCTTTGCTCCAGCTCCCAAACAAAGGCCCGGGGATCATTACGGGGATCTTTCCTCCGTTACCCTCGTGCTTCCACCTCTGATCAGTTGGAGGAATGTGATCACAGATGCTCGATTATTTTCTTCGCTCGGTCAGGACCTGCAGGTGTCACGCTGTAACACACTGAGAGCTGAAGCCATTCAACATGCGGGGTGGTTAGCAGGAAGCTCTCGGTCTGAAACAGGAGCTGAGACCGAGGTGGGGAACCCTCTGCTGGTCATAACCATGGGAATCAAGAACGGTGTCACTGTGACACCCGAGGAAATTCAAACGAAGCCTCTCAGCGTTAAACACTCGTTAGAACACAAACTCTGATTTTCTGTCGTTCAGGATCCGACCGCAGCAGAAGAAGAAGTCAAACTGAAGACACTGACATGAAATCCGTTCATCATTTATTAGTTTCAGGGCTCTTAATGAGCCCAAACTGCTGCATTCTGATCACCATGGTGCTGATGTTCAGCTACATTGTTGCTGAGTCTGAATGAAGTCCGTCTCAGTGGAATAACTGATAACAGAGAATAGGACAATGATTGGATAAGGACCGGCAGATTTGACAGCACTCTGAAGGATGTAGAGGACTCCGGGTCACAGCCCTCAGGCTCTTCAGGTCAGATCCTAACCAGTGTTAGTTAGGATCGGACTAAAACCGGACTCTGGCTCAGGGACGTCGGACTGTGTGGGTGATTGTTCTCTGGAGAAAGGACTGAAGAACAGGAGGTACAAGGGGCAGGGCTTTGATGGCCGTTGGGTCTGACGACGGCCGACTCAAGGCTAGGGGGACATGAAAGCAGGGAGAAGTGGTGTGGAGGATAAGAGAAGAAGAGGAACACCCAGAATAATGGAGATGAAAGAGAGGCTGAGGAAGAGGGAGCAGGGAGAAGGCCAACGGTATCTCAGAGAGGAGGAGGAGGCTGCCCGTGGGAAAATGTGGGAGAGGGATGAGGAAGAGACTTTCTTTAGTTTGTGGCACCTTTTTTATTCTGTTTCTGATTCTAATCGTCTCTAAAATGAGGATTTTACACCCTGTGAGTTCTGAGAACATTGGCATAGATTAATTATGTATTATGGACGCTCTGGTATCCACTGTATTCTCAAGGACTCTTTTTTGTCATTAAGTCAGTGACCAGCATGAGCCCAGCTGTGCTGGGACCACCTCAGGGCAGGTGTCACCAGTGGGAAGTTCCCCTGTGGACGACGTGCCTTCAGACCCACGTGAACAAACGGTTCAGGGGTCGGTAACACGACGCCACCCGCTGTGGAGGTTTTCATTTTTTTCACTTCCTCTCTGCTTCCTCTGAAGATGGACAGTGTTACCAATGCTGGGGTCTTTCTGGGATCGATCCTATAGCAGGAGCTGAAAACGAGTTTCCATGAAGCCGTGTTTGCAGCCTGGACAGAAGAAAGAAGGTGTTACTACCTCCCTGAGATACCAGGACTGTGGGAAAGTGCCTTTAAGGGCATCATATTTGTTTATTATTTGTGGTGTGAGAGCCGTGAATTGCTGCCACTCAGGCTGTTTTCATGTGGAAGCAGAAATCTCAGAGCTAAACCCACTCTTACAAAATCAGCACCCCCACCCCTGACTGCACTTTCAGTGCATTTACTGTAAATGCTCCAAAATGAAGCATTTCTGTGTGGAGTCTCATTTCCAAGGAAAACACAAATGAGGCAGCAGCTTCACCGCCCACCACAGCAGTTTAGCTCGTCTACCCCGAGGCCGATAAGGCCGTCAGACTGAAAGCAGAATGTGGTGACATACTGTGGGAGTCGAGAGGCCGGCGGACAGATAAGTGGCGCAATGCAAGGAGCAGCTGAAGGAGGAGGGTGCAGCATCAGAGCAGGAGGTGGAGACCTGACCGAGAACAGAGGAAACATGATGTTTCCTTTCTGCTTTTCTCTGTGAGAAGCTGAAAACGTTGATTCTGTGCCTTCAGTACGACTCCTTCAGTCAGAATTTCCTGTAGCTCTTCAGAAACTTTGCAGCCGAGGTTTGAACTTTACTGCACGCTGAGTGTGTGATTAAAGCCAGGCTGACTGCTTCTGCCTTTGTCAGAGCAACCTGGCATTTACTGCAAACCTTCAACCAAGACAACCTGCTTCCACCTGCTTCCACCTGTGTGAATACCTGAGGATATCGGTGTTCAGACCCCACCATTCTTGGCTTATAGGACTTTTGTGGTTTCACCTGAAATATCTCAACATCTGCTTAATTGATGGTGTTTAGTTTCATTCTCCGTTTGTCAGGATCCGCGCACAAAAACATTGGATCAGATTTAGCTTCAAGCTAATTGCAGTCCCTGGACAGGTGCGCACAATATTAAATAATTACAAAAACAATTATACACAAGATACAGTGGATACAAAGTTTCCTTCAGGTGCTCTTGAGTCATGAATTTGAATGACTTTATTGTTCCCGAGCTTCCTTTATTTTTAGGCCTGATCAGCTGTTGGCCGTGAGAGAGAGCAGACACTCGTGCTCCTCTGATTGTTGCCCTTTCACTTATCATAACACTAATTTTAGGGTCACATTAAATCATTTCGATCAGTTATTACTTTATTATTTTATGTGGTGTATTATCCATTGTTCCTAATGGCGGCTGGAACACCTCATCAGTCATTCTTATGTCCTTAAGTAAACCATGATGTTAGCTATGATAGTTATGATAGTTATGATAGTTATGATAGAGCAACTGAAGAACAAATCCACCAGAGGCTGTCTGAGGAGGGAGAGAAAGAAGAAGGTCAAACAAAGAAACATGGATTTCATGAAGGGAGGGGAAGAAAAGGAAAAATGGAGTGAGAAGAGGGGAGAAGGACACAAAGCAGGAGCAGCAGATGACAAGAAGATGAGATAAAGGGGGAAGTCGAGAGAAAGGGGGGAGTGAGTCAGAGGGCAAGAGGGAGGAGAGGAGGCTGACGGCTCGAGTTGAGGAGATCAGTCTGCTTAGTGTCTGTCAGTTCGACAGGAGAGAGACGGAAAACAGCTGGGGGCTCTCAGTGTGTGTGTCTGTGTGTGTGTGTGTGTGTGTGTGTGTGCGCGCGCGCATGTGTGTTACTGCCAACTGCCAAGACAGGCTGCTCTGTGTTTGCTGTATGTGGGTTTACACCAGAGAGAGGGATGAGGGCACAGCAAGGACAGCCAGAGATCAAAGACACAGACACACACACACACACACACAGACACACACACACACACAGACACACACACACAAACACACGCACACGCACACATGCACATGCACACGGACACATGCGCACACACGCACATGCACGCGCACACACACACGCACGCGCGCGCGCACACACACACACAGACACACACACACACACACACACACACAGAGCTGGCAGTGACTGGACAGCCTGCAGGACAGTTGGATGTGACCTGGATACCTGTGGTGATAATAGATTCAGAGGTCACACCCACCTGCAGCCCCCCCGATGCAGCAGCTCTCACAGTCTTAATATGGCAGAGCTGTCATCACTGCACCAAGACAGGGAGACGGGGGATATGAATGAGGTTGTTGGTGTGTGTGTGTGTGTGTGTCCTGTAATTTCATGTGCTCGTACACTGTCCTCCTTACCTCTCATCCCTCTTCATTTCCAAACACACAGAGCACCAACTCTGTCTCCTCCACCACCCCCACCCCAGCAGTATCAGGCTGCTCTGTTACTCTGTAGTGTTTGTGTATCTGTCCCGGTGTCCTGCTGCACAGCTGAACTCTGCATTCTTGTACTTCTGCTGCCCCCCACTCCTGATGGTTTGAGGTCACATGATGTTTCCCAGGAGTGTCGTCTGCAGCTTTATTAGCTTGGTGCATCAACAAGTTATCATCATAGGAAAGGCCTGCTGTTCTTGTTGTTTGTTGCGTTAGCGCTAAAGTTAAATGTTTTTAATCTTACCAACACGGTTCACATGCACACCACCCATTCACATTCATCTGGCTGCTAATGATGACAAAGATAGAGGCAATTAATAAGTGAGTAATCATTGATGTGCTCTGGAAACAGCTGGGCATAAATCCACCTGAATGCATGTCTGGCACAGGAAGGTGTGACTGTAAGAGAAGAAAACAGGATGTTTTTAAGGCCAAATTGGAGCAGTGCTTCACTTTGAAGGGGAAACATAACAGCTCTGCTGAAGGAGAATTAGTTGTTTGCCATTTGACCCACTAAGAACAAAAGAAGAAGACAGCACAGGTACAGTATTATGTCTGTCTTATTGTTGACCTTGCTGTAATGGTTGACCATCATTACAGACTTTACCTCCTTGGCTGAGACCGAGAGTGTCTGTGATTTTAAACCATGCAGTTTGTGAGCAGAGAGGAATCATAAACAGCTCGGTGACTGCTACCTGCATGCAGCCGCAGCCTGTTCAAACATGGCTGCTCACTGCCTCTAACCTGGGAGGACTCGAGGACTCGGCCTCAGCTGCTGCCGCCGGAAAAAATCATTTTAATAATACAAACATTTATGATTTTAGCAAAGTCGAGCAAAGATCAGCCTGAATGCACAGAGCAATTACATGTCTTATAAAAATTACTGCTATTATTCTAATTTAGCTTCACCCATATCTCTAACCCCCAACCCCCCCACCCCCCCAAAAGCAATTTAAATGTTTTTTCTTTCAGCTCTCCTCTGACCGTCATTCGCAGCCATGTGCTGAAAGACCTGCGAGCCCTCGATTTCTCCCACCTTTTGTTGCGCTGCTAGCCACAAAGTATTAAAGTAGTGCACAGTATTTTTGCACAAACTTGCTGTTCTAAGACATGATTTTCACTTGTTAGCAGTATTATAACAACAAAGATGCCTTTAAATCATCCGTTCACCTGTTTTCTTCAGCCTGTCCAGGTTAGGGTTGCAGAGGCAGGATGGACAGGTCGTCCACCTGTCCCAGGGCTAACACACAGAGGCAGACCATGACCCACACCCACAGTTAACACAGCCCCATCCACACACACACACACACACACACACACAGGGGAGAACATTCAAACCTCAGACTGGCCTCAAACACAGGACCTTCCTACTGTGAGGTGACGGTGCTAACCGCTGCACCACCGTGCCGCCCAGGTGACTGCTTCAAATGTTAAATCGCGTTGACTGTGTTGGTGTGGAAGCGTGTGGGGCAGAGATCCTCCCGTTCTTCCCGGGATAAGGCAGACCTTGGTTGTAAGTGCAGTGGGTGCCTCAGCTGATAATACCTGTCAGCTCATTGTTTCAGAGGGGGCGGCTCTTCCCTGAAGCCTGTGAATTGAATGCTTCCATTTGAGTGTTATGACAGCTGACTAAGTGGGTAATGAGGATTCATGTGAGGAGGTGGGCCTGTGGGGAAATGTGCCGTATTCACCAGAATTTCCGGCTTTCTTGGAGATCCGGGTGCCTTCGAGCTTAGCGGGATTCCCGCCTGTGAGGCTCATCTTTAAATGTGTGTTCATAGAGCAGGGAGGTTTGATGTAAATGTTTTTGATTAGTAAAACTGTTTATTATTGACAAGCTCACAGATCAGAATAGGATCAAAGTATTAGTGCTCCTGATTACACACCTGATTGGAGCGGTGGGAACGTTTCCCCATGCACCCCCAGTCTGCCGCCGTCAGAAACAAACTGTGAATGTTGGGATTCGTCCCCTGATGCTCTCTTATTAATTTGTGTTCAGCTTTGTAATCTGGTTATTTGCCACTTGCTTCTCATTCTGGCAGAAAATCTCAGTAATTAGGGCTCAGTGCTCGGCTGGCCACGATACTCTCGTACTGTTTTACTGAGGAGCGCTTGTTAAAACGGACTCGTGTCGCTTTGAAATGCAATGAGCCAAATCCACCCTCATTGTTGGAATCCAGCCGCTCATCTCGGCGAGCCCCAGCCTCGGCCAGCCCAGGAGCGATGAGTCACCACGTCCTGTTTTAGCAATTAAAAACGGATCTGATCAGCGAGACGTGATAGATTTATCACCAACTCTGCATCCCGTTTTGTTTCCCTTGTAAATGTAAAATGTTTACTTCTATAATTGATAATTAAACTTGCCATGATACATAACCGTGATACATATGGATCATGTCTCCAGTGTGGAGCCACGTGGATTATCTGTGGCTGAAATAAATTCTCTTACAGTCTCGGGCCGGACTGACGCGTTATGGAGAAGGCTTTTAATTATGCCCCCTGAAATATGCACCGTTGAGATAACAAGGTAACGTTAAACTGTTCCTGACAGGGTCACGGCTCTTTGAGAATACGGGTGAAATTGAGACTGGCAGGTGTCACGCACACACACACACACACACACAGGCACACGCTTCAATGAGTCAGTTCCTTTTGTGTAATGAAGCCTTTTACTGAGCCAGACAGCTGTTAAAAAGCCGCTCATACAGCAGGAGTGGAGCCACTTGCATGTAAGCAGTCGCTAATGGGCTTTTAACAGGGCTGCTAAACACACCTGATTGTGCTGCTGGATAATAGCGGTGAGCCTGGGATTCCTGGATGGCATCCTCACAGCGAGAGCTGGGCAGGAGAGGGCGAGACAAAAACGGGGACCGGAGAAAGTGATTACTGGGAGATAAATGTGAGGATCCTCGTGCCAGGAGCAGCCCGGCAAAGGCTGACAATGAAAAGGAGCAGCCGTGTGTGCCAGCATGTCCAATCACAAAGGATCAATTAGGCAACTAATCACTAATTTGACTGACAGCTACCCGTCTGATCAGTTCTCACTCGTTTCCCAACCACTATATGTAAAATCATAATAAAATCTCAGTAAATGAAAAGTAAAGCAGGTGGAGGTGGTGGTGGGCGGCAGCGGGTCTAATTATAAAGGTTCGTTAAGCGCAGCCTCGTTTTCTTTTAGGCTTTCGGTGTCGCTGCACAGATAAACTGAAGAGAGCGCGCTGGTGTGTTAGAAGCTCCTCTGTCCAGTTCAGGGTCACACCTGTGCAGGTGTCACAGGGCTCCTGTAGGACGATTAAAGGCAAAAGTTTGGGTTGTTTTTTTGGAGGTTTTTGTTCAGTCGTAGTTTTTTCCCTCCAATCAAACCAAAGCGTAACGAATGATTTAAGATAAAAGCCGTGCTCTCAGTATTTTCTCTCCCAGTATGAAGCTCATTGTGTTCCTTTGCCTTCTGCTTGTCTTTTCTACCAATATTGGATAACCATCTGATTTGTTCAGAACTACAGCTCTTATATTTTGATCTGCTTCTCCTCTTTCTGTTTTTGAATAATTCCTTTTGATGAATTCCTCGCTGGCCTTTGATCTGTGCAGCAGATTGCGAGTGTATTGAGCAGTGGAAATGCATCAAATGGAGGAGGCAAACTCTTCAATGGAACTGTGAGGACAGCTACAGAGCCTTGATCAACAAGGCAGGGGCATGAAAAGAAACGCGCTGCACTTGAAGAGGAGCGCTGAAAAAAGCCGTTTTTCTTTGTTTTGTGATATTGTGACAGAAGCGTTTCATTCGGTGCAGCGTGGACGGCGTCACGCTTGGCTTTCTCCCAGCTTCGACCTTTTGGCCTCCTTTAGAGACAGAGGACAGCTCTTTAAGTGAATCCTCTGCGCAGTTGCTGCACTTGTTTCCTCCTGAATATGCTGCTCTGCTGTCCTGTCATTGCTCTTCAAAAGAACAGCGCTTTGTCTGTGTTAGCGTGCTGCAGAGGAGACCTCAGGGCTCGAGCAGCAAAGGCGGGCTTCTGAAAACAGAGGCCGAACTACTGCAGCGCTGCTGCGAGCGTTGATGTGCAGCACCTGCAGGGAGGGAAGGATGCTAACACACAGGGATGAACTTTGAACTTTAAATGGGCAAGAGGCGACTTTGTTGCTTTACTTTAACATGATGACATTTGGACTGGTCCCCCATGAGCATCGCTAATATGCAACATGTACTGGGGGGGGGGAGTGTCTATTAACTGTCTGTTTTCTCCAGGATGCCTTCCTTTAGCACCTTCCTGCTTCTGCATTCACAAAGTCGCAGTAAGACTCCAAGCAGCTTTAAGGGTGAAATGCCTTGCTCGAGGGCATACTTCATACTAGCTGAGGAAAAAGAGCCGCTCTTGTTCCTTCGCTCAGACATTTCCAGCCCTTCCTGCAGCCTTTCTCAGACGGCAGGATTAGGCGGTTATCTGGACACCGTGTAACACCCAGAACAGCTCTGCTTTCTTCCTTCAGACCGTGTTCCAGCTTTGAAGGGTGTTCCCGGTTCTACTCATCAAAGATATACAGTTAACTTGGGAATGCTGCTTTGTGAGGCGTGCCCCTGGGCTTAAACCAACACATTTTCGGTGAGAGACTCACTGCTACAGTGTCCGCTTTAAGACTAAAACTCTCACAAAGTGTGATGAAATTGTCAAGTGTCCTTTTCAGGTGTGTAACCTGAGTCTGAGCACTGAAATCCAAAGCTGCTGCAGAGACAGAGACCCTGATCAACTTTTACAGGGAGTCAGTTAATGGCCCTCGTGCAGTAACCCTTGTGTTATCCTAAACTTGGGGCCTTATCCTGAGGTGGTCCAAGTCGTATTCAGCACACTTCCATAACCTACTGAGGACATTCGTCATCATTTCAGCACCACTAACAGATACTGATGTGCTGTATGTGTGCGCAAATTTCATTTAATCTATTCACATATGTGATGAGAGCAGTGCTCATTAATCCACAGAGTGCTGCAGCAGTGACAGAAGCAAACAGCAGTGCAGCCTGTGAGCACGCTCGTGCACAGATCCGCCTTTATGCCGCCTCTTCTGCACATGCAAATAACAGGCTGCTCATCTGTAATGGCACCTCTCTGTTTTAGCCCTTCCTGTTTTGCATGCATGAAATACCTGAGCAGGTGGGAGATAAGCTATCTACACTAAGCTGCCCTACAAATTATACTGTGTAAGTAAATTGCATATCTGCCACCTATTCATTACTGTAACAATGGCTTTTGTGTGGAGTATCATGAACCTTATCAGGCTCTTGATGGTGTGAGGGTGTCAGAGAAAGAGAAAATCCCTGCGACATTTATCATCAAAGGCCTTCGAACCCGATTAAAGATGACTGCGCACAGGCCTAATTCAGTGTCAAATACCAGTGAGTGCTGAGTCACTTCACTGTGAGAAACACACTGCGGCTGGAAAACCGTGTTAATCCTTCAAAGATGCAGGCGAATGAATGCGGCACGTTTGCACCAGTCAGACCGGCGAAGTCCTCAGGAGATGGTCCACTGTGGAAATCAGAGACGTATCATTTCTCGGCCCACAGAGGACTGTGCAGCCCTTCAGCTCCAGTTTAAGGAAAGAGAGACAAAGAAAAAAACAATAACTGAGTTAATAGGTTGTCAGCTGACAGCATGGTAACACGGAAAAGCCTCCCACTGTGTAAACATGCCAATTATTCCAGCTGTCAGCCACCCATTAATGCTGCCTGTGTGACTCAGTCCATCACATCACATAACTGACAATTAATGCCAAAAATAATTGAAATTATAGTTCTTTAACTTATTGAAAATTAAAGATTATTATTTGAAATGGGAACTCCACATCTGTGTAAATCCTTCATTTAAAGCCACCTTTCCTTCTCAGAGAGACCATTACGTTGTGCTCTGTAGCGACGCTCTCAAACTCGACGTTGTCTTTGGACAGAAGTTTCCCGCTTCGACTGAGCGTCCCGGCGCTGAGACAGTCGAGCGGTCACAGCTGTATTCACGGATGCCTCTCACAGAGCTGCATTATCACCTGTCTGAATGTGCTCTTTATTATCACCTCCCTGTTGCACTCTTTCTAAATCTCTTTCCACTTCCAGAAAAAGGCCGTTTGAAATCGCGCTCGGGAGCTAATCGCACTCATCGTTCACGAGCGGAGCTGCAGTTACACTTCTGCAGAGATGGTTCGGGGTGATTCCAGCTGTGGCAGCCGTCGCCACGCTCCTATCTCAGCTCCTGTAAACAGCCTCACGCGTGCTGTAAGAACTCAATCGAATTAATCAAAGACCAGCTTTCCCCGCCAGTCAGAGCTAATTAGGGGTCAGTGATGTGCAGAGACAACAGTTTTGGTGATAACGGGAAAACTTTCTGCTCATTCCTGCAGCACGTTTGATGAGTTCATTCTGATTCTGTGTTTTACACAGTTACACGCTGGCTTCATTTTCTCTGTGTTAAAAGAAACTAAACTATTAAGGATGCTCAGAAACGTTCGCTTTGATTCGATGCTGTCAGTCACTGTGACTGTAGTCTGCGTTTTTCTCAGTACTGGAATAAATGCTGCACACAAAGCTGCTGCTGCTGCTGCTGCGTGGACACGGCCCGTATAGTTTCACATTTTAAAAAAACAAACATTCAGTTTCCAAAATTGAAACCCGAACATGGACTCGAGGAAGGAGCACAGCCAGCTTTTTGGTATTTAGGTGACATTTGCGACGAACACGAGGAGCTGCCGATGCTGTGAAGCTAAAGCCGTCCCTGTGGCAGCTAATCGCACCTTCTTCCCTCTGCCGTGGTGTTGATCGGTGTTCCTGAAAAGATAGCTATGATTATGAGCTGTCAAATACCAATTACCCATAATTCAAGTCCCCAGTTAGGGATGGATGAGACAGTCACTCAGCACCGGCCTTCCTCTTCTCTTCTAATTCATGCGACCTTTGATGAATTAGATTTCTCTCATTTGTGATGGTGATGAGATTTTAATGGGTGTTGACCTGCTGTACAGTGTGTGAAATATCAGAATGATTGCTATCACAAACTGTTGTCCTTTTAGAAGTTCAGACTGAATAGGAGTCATAATAATGTGATATTTTCCATCTAAGGCCCCCACTCCATAAAATCAGGTCAGGTTATAACCCGACTGAGCTTTAAGCAAGCTGACACTCCTCTCTGGTGTCTCACACATACCTGTGTTAGCTGTGTTAGCTTACCTCAGCACCGGGGCCTTCCTCCCTGACCCCCCCCCCCTCCTCTTTATATAAGTCTGTAATAACGCCGTGAGCGATGCTGTGCAAAGAAACTGTGATTAAACCTTCACTGAGAGGATCGTTCATTTTCCACCTCTCGTTAGTCGCACAGTTGCAGTGCATCGTGGCCTTAAGCTCACTTCATGCTTGATCACTCAACGCTCGCAACAGCTGTCGCTCGACAAAGACGGCATGTTGCACCTCCACCTACATTCACGCCCGAGTGACAAAAGCTGGAGGCTGGAGATACGATTAAGAGAAGTGATCGCACATTTAGCGCCGTGTACCTGGGGGCGCAGCCAAGACCGATGCCTTTCACTGCTGAATGAGCAGAAAAAACAGAAATGAAATGAAATTTTATATTATATGTATGAGTGACACATGAATACCTGTCGCTCAGTTGTTTTAAAAGGTGACAGTAAGAAATGGGGCCGTGGGACATGAGAACCATATCATATTTTTAAAAAATCATACACTGTAAATAAAAGATGGCTGGAACCACTGCATCACCACCCACTGGTTTCCACAGTCAAAGTTATGAAACATGAACTGCAGCATTTGGACCACTGTGCAGAAATTAGAGCGTTATGTTATCAGCTGATGCTGCGCAGGCTTAGATTACAGGCTGCAACACACACACACACACAAACACACATACCTGTTAATCAGTGCAAAGTAACATAGGAGCATATAGCTACAATCCTAACAGCACAGCTATATTTTGCTGTTGCTGTTATTAAGCACATTATTAGACACATAAGTCCATTACACCCAAACTGCAGACGTGACTGAGAGTTAAAGTGAGTTGAAGTGGGTGAACCTCAGCAGACAGCGTGAGCCTGCAGTAAAGCAGTCATGCCCTAATAATGCAGACTTTTCGCCCTGCACTGGTACGAAGGGTTCATGTGGCCACAGAGACCAACCAGCCTGTAAACACGCTCGTTCCTTTGAACATGCTAACATGGGCGTCTGTGGGGATGTGCTGCTTTAGGAGCAGCCACGAATGTTAGTTTTAGTTTTCAGCCTGAAGCTTTTTGCTTCATCAAAGGACTAATGTGGATATTCTGCAGTAACTGAGGGGAAAACAACCTCTGCCTGACTCGTCCCGTTTATTTCCAACCTGTTGTGATGCAGTCAAAGGAGGAAAAGTCAAACTACAGACTCATGATGCACTGCTGATGTGTTAAAGCAGTTCCCCGTGCCGCAGCCATTCTTTCAGCTTTATCAGCTGACAGCTGCTGGCAATCAACCAGATAAAAGCTGACATGGCTGACATCATGACAGGCTGACAAAAAGCCCAAAACAAACAGCTGTGGTTCATCGCCTTCTATGAGCTCGTGATTTGGATGTTAATGTGGCTGAGCGAGCACCCCCATCAGCATATTCCTCACGTTCTTCCTGCATGCCCATCAACATGGGGAAGCTCCACATAAACAGGCAAATGCCACAAGCCTCTAAATGTCAATTAACTGTGATTCATCTCCCCGGTGCTGAGAGAGGAGCAGAGCCTGGCTGTTCACCTAAACACCCCAATTTATGTTCAGCTGTTGCTCCACTGTGACTTCCACCAAGAATAAACTGGGATCACTGGGCTGCAGGCTGGAAAGGATTAAAAAGAAACGAATTATTGTGGCACATTGACACCAGTTCCCTTAATAGCAGGACAAACATACACTGTGCTTCCTAATAAATAAAATTAGGCATAAGCAACGATGAAATCTGTATTCACGGAGCTCAAAGTTTTCCTCGAAGAACTTGAATAATTACCTTTAACTGCCCTGAAAGTCTGAGCTTCAATAAAGTTGAAGACAAAGGAAAATAGATCCATTTCTGTGCTGTGCAAACATGCAGGCAGTAACTCTGTAACGAACCTGGTTTCCTCAGATTTAGGAGATGAAAGAAGGGACTGCTGCTTTAATAAAAGAAGGAAAAGAAAGTAATAAGTTATTACTTTCACTTCATCAAACTTTTATCCAATAAAGGCAATTATTGATTGTGATGTCTGCTTACCAAAGCAGCTGCTGAGGCCTAAAAGCAAATCAAATCTCCTCAGACTTTGAGGCGTGAAGCTGAAACCTCCAGTATCTCTGTAATCTCACCTTATTGCTCAGCCTCCTCCTCCTCCTGCAGCACTGACTGTTTACAGCAAACAGGTATTAGCTTGGATGGTTACCCTCAGAATACTTCCTTTAAGGGTTGGTCTGTTCGAAACCTTCTCGACCTCTGACCTCTGACCTCATCTCAGGCTCCGTCTCCGTGGGGATTTTTGGAGTCTGGCTTTGAGGAAATGAATCCCCTGTGGTGTCATCTGGAGCTGTCTGCTCCCCTCTTCTTAAAGGCTTCCCTCCTCATATCTCTCTTTGAGCAGTCTCCCACACCTCCGCTGGCTTCAGCCTCTCTGTTTGAGGCCTTTTAATCTAACCCCGCCTCCTTTTCCTTCCCCACCGTCCCCTCGTCCTCTCTGTCCTCTCTGTCCTCTCTGTCTCTGTTCATTCGTTTTTTCCGTGCGTCACAGAAGATTTCATTGGCCACTTTGAATAACCCCAAACTTTCTGTGGCTCTTGGCTTTGCTGAGACCATCTGGTGTGTCTGTGTGTTTTTGCATGTCAACTTTTTTATGAATAGTGGCAGTTGTGTGTTGATGTGTTTAATTAGGGGGAAAATAATCTGTGCGCTTGTTTATGAGAGAAGAAAAAAGGAAATGTGACAGAAATGTCAAAAACTGAGACGAACTTTGTGTTCACTGCTGCTGTTTTTGTTGTTGTCGGGTCAGTGTGTGTGTGCGTGTGTGTGCGCATGTGTGGAGGGGATAGATGGTTTGACAGCCCCTCGGGGTGAAAGCTGTGGTTCAGTGACTGAACGTGTCCACGCTCACGCTGAGATGCTCTGATTTATGCACACACTCTGATGTACAGCGATCACACATGCTCATGTCACTCCCACACCGTAAAACATGCTTATGCCTTCACACACACAAAATTCATTCACACACACACACACACACACATATGGTCAGACACGTGGATGTGTGCACGCTGTAAATCCAACACAACCCTGCAGCACACACAACCTTCACACTTGTTTTGTCAGTGTGGCTGTTTCACAGCTGATTTTGGGCCCGTTGTGCTGCAGATTCTGACGTTGGTCCTAATCAATCCCTCACACACTAAGAGGCTTTTTCCCTGGAACCACCCGGGGCTAGCTAGCAGTTATAGCTAGTGGTTAGTGCCTGCTTATCCCCTTTTCTTGTGAAGAGGGTAAGAGGCCGGCTCCCCACAAGAATTTTATCTTTACAGGCACAGAGGCTGGCTGAGAGGGCAGAGACTGAGGGGAGGGAGACAAGAAAAGGCCTTGGTAGGATTTGATCCCGGGTCAGCGGGGGGGGGGTCTGGATGAGTGAAAGGCAGGGAGCGGTTAAAGGAGCAGGTCGAGTGAGGAGGAAGCTTCATTAAACGTTACATTCACCCAGCGCGAGCGTTCGGTGGCTCATTGTGACAGAATGATGTGACTGCACAGCACGAGCGCTCGGACACTCCCGGCCTCGCGTCAGCGTTTGTGGACGCTGCCAAACACATTGAGCTGTTGGACTTGGACCAGACTGTATTAAGGAAGGATTACAAGTTCTCTGTTTCGCCTCCTCTCATCTTTTGTCTTTTCATTTTTCTTTCTTGTTCAGATTGAGTCGTATTCTCTGTTTCTCCCTCTCATGGCTGCAGGAATTACAAGTTCATTAAAGTCTATTAATTATATGAAATTTATGCAGCAACTGAATATTTTTCGTCTCTAGGGGTATGCACACATGCCGTTTAAAGCAGGAGCCTGTGTAAGCCTGTTGTTTTGCAGCATTGGTGCAGCTCAGGGTTTCCTGCTCTGCAGCATCGGCTCTGTTTTGCAGATCAATCTGAAATTCAGTGGAAGTCCGGCTCTCCTGTGGAGAGTATTTGAACAGAGAGACCTGATGGATGGGTAGCGACACCAAAGCAGCACAGAGACTTTTCTGTTACTAAAGGAGAAAAAGGAGAAAGTTTAGGATCGAAGGGAGTCTGGAGACTCGTGATTTGTGTGAGAGATGAATGTTAACAAACTGGTTCACGTGTCCAGGTTGAACTCTGTCCTGACTCAGCCTGCAGGTCAACAGGTGGCATCAGGGGGCTGTTAGCACACGCCCGTCATCTCTGCAGGTTTGAGCAGAGAGGGCCAACCTCCTGGCCCGATCTCACCCTCTCAGCACTCAGGTGAAGAGTTACAGGTGCCTCCACTGACCTGCAAACAGATGAAAGGTGTGATAGCCAAACTGTTGTGTTGTTCCCAGGGGCTCGCCCCCCCCCCCCCAGCGATGTCTCCTGGTAGACGAGCTTTACTGTAATGAGGACGGCCCAGGTGAAGGAAGACTCTGCCTGAGGCTTTTTACCAAAGACTGATGAGTCTTTCTTTAATGAGCTCGCCTCTCTTCTCTCCTGGTCTGATTCTGTTTCCTGTGTTGATCTCGAATGAATTAAGGAGGCTCATCCGTCCCAGTGATGGCAAACAGAACAAGTGGGAGGGAAAAATATCTGTCAGAGCAAAAACATTTAACTGAAAATAAAATCTTTTCTGTCTAATTCTTTTTTTTAATCTGTGAATGTTCAGCTTCCTCTTTCAGTTTTATTACAAACATTTTTTTCTTAATATTCAAATAAGATTTGTTTTGTGGATGTTTGCATAACCTCCCATCTGCTTTCTTTCCGCTGCTTTCAGGAACCGGCGTTCCAAAGGTGCAAGTTATGGAGGAGCTGGAGGCGTACCCCACGGAGTCTGTGGACCTCAGCTGCCAGTTCAACGATGGAGGAGGCCTCACCAAGCTCACACAGGTATGCAGACCAAAGGCAGCAGCACAGTTAATATGTTCAGAAGCACTGAGACTGAGAGCCTATCAGTAAGGTGGGCAAAGTGATGCCTAATGAACATGTTTATTTAGGGGTCAAAAGGTCAGTCGGTCCATGATCTGTTCATTCGACACATGAAATGAAGACATGGTTAAATTTCCAGCCAGTGGGGGGTCAGTGTATACAAAGTAGTTATTGAGATATGACCTCATGACCTGTTGGGTGTCAGTAACTTAGGCTGTTTCAGAGAAGTCTGTAATGTAAATGTAAAGTCAGACTTCGGACTGAAGATCAAGCCCCCCTCCTTCAGGTACAGACGTGGTGGTGAGGAGGCTCAGAGCTCTGCTGTGGACTCCAGGGCAACAGAAGGAAGACGATACAGGGAGAAATGGTTTGAGTGTAATAACTGCAGCCTGGCATCAGAACGGGTGGGTTGTAGTGTTCTCACAGGACAAGGTGGGATATCTGAGGCACATGTCAGGAGAGGAAATAAGGCCAGCATTTCAGAGTGGTGTAAGGAGGCAAGCAGGAAATGGAAGGAAACAAAGTAGGAAAGGATACGGGTGGATCTGGAATCTCACCGCTGCTACGTCGATACTGAAAAGCAGTTCTTACTGCCTAAACCTCTGACGTCACTCAGGTATCGTTTAGATCTTTGCAGTGTGGACGAAGCGTGACACGAAATGAAAAGTTTAAATTACCTCGACGCACAAAACGTCCCTAAAGCTTCACATGGATTAATAACATCAGTGCTGTGAACCCTGAACCAGGAGATCCAGCTCCCACTCCCACTGTGAGAGGATGATTCACTGTGAAGCACCGTGATTGGGCACTCGCTCCAGATACAAACCACTCTCACCAAGAAGGAGCAGCACTTCTTGGTCCTCCACCCTCACATCCTGGAAATGGATTCACACTGCAGTGGAATAATGACCCAACCACACATCGAGGCTTTGCAGCACTTCAGACCGAGGACTGCTGAGAGTCGTGGACCTGTCACTCCGCTGACCTCCACCCCCTGTTCTTAATCTCAGTTAAAGGAAGCCAAACGCTCCTGAAGCCACAGAAACATCTGAAACATGCTGAGATGATGCTTTAGTTTATGAAAATGTTGTGGATATTATCATTTCACATGAATATTCTTTAAATAAATGGGAAATGAATGCTAATAGAATACTGTTCATGTTCATCCTGAGCTCTTATTATTATTGCTGTCTGCATGTTGTAAATCTGCATATGATATGAAAGGAGATCGAAGGAGACAAACGTCCTCTGTGCTCAGACCTTCACTAACCTTTCAAAGTTAAACACATTAAAGCATCTCCATCTTTTAATCTGCACTTATTAAATGGTTTGAGGTTTTAATGGCACTGTTTTCAGAATCACTGTTGGGGTTATGGCCACATTTCAAAGGAGGACGCTGCAAACACTGGTACAAAAGAAAATTAGGCTTACACCAAATATGAAAATATAAAACATATATGGACTGGACTGGAGTCCAGAGGGGAGTGAGCCAAAAAGCTTAAATTGGGGGGGTGGAGTGGGGGTGGGAGGGGTCACCAGCAATCTTTCTTGCCCGCCTCGGTGTCCTCGAGGCGCGCGGGTCTTGGAGAGAAGGCAGATTGCAGCCAATCACCTTCTCAGCTAAACTGATGACACGCCGCAGTCGGCCTTTGTCCTCGGCGGTGGCAGCAGTGTACCAGATGGTGATGGAGGAGTCGGTGATGGAGGAGCAGAAGTGCACCATCAATGAACTCAGCAGCTCCAGTTTTTTCGGCTGCCAGAGGAACTCCGTCCTCTGCGGTGGTTTCTTGATGGGGACCTGATGCTTAGTTCTGGGTGATCAGGGTTGAAGATGAGAGGGATGAAAGGATGATGTCATCGTGCTGAGTTTTGTCTTCTTCCAAATTTGTGCCTTTGACTGTTTTTATCCTAAGGGCCCGACCCTTGACCTTCACCTACCAGTAGTTATTTGAACTGGCGTCCTTTCATTGTAGGGAGGGGGAGGGCACAAAACCCACTCTGTGGAAGAGTCAGAGGTTAATATATATGCATCAGTTCAGTTTATGTACAGATTATAGACGTTTACTCTCCATAATTATTGATTTGGTGATGTTTGGGCTGCTCCCAGAATTCAACCACAGGCTGTTCTGATGGATTCCAAGCACAGAGCTCCCTGCAGGTCATTTTTCCCTTTCATCATATCTGACTTCATATCTACCAAATAAGAAGCGTGGCTGGATTTTCACATTTTTAGAAATTGTCTTGTTAGAGGCGCCCACTGTGCTGCTGTTGTACGTAAACACAAAAATAGTCTTCTTGTTGTTGTTGTTGTGGGGAATGAAAGGCGGGAGCTAAAGAGAGAAATTCAAACGTTACTGACTTCCTGATCTCATTTTTAACCCCCACCCCTGCAGTTTTAACATAAAGATGGCAGCACATATCCAAACACTGAGCTCTCATCTGTTCGTTTCCAGTTTGTCACCCCAAAGAGAACCGACGAGGTCGCTGAGGAGCTAAAAAGTTGGCAACAATAATTTGGAGCTGCTAGAAACTTCGAGTATCTGTGTCTGTATCCTTTCTCTGAGCACATCCTCGACCACAGTGATACTCAGCATGACACGTAAATAAACAAATTAGCAACAACGTCTCCCATAACAGCGCTGCCTCTGTCTGTTATGCAGTTATTTGACTGCAGCAATCACGAGCATGATGTGGGGATTTTTCTAATCGTCGGTGAGGAGCAGGTTACCTTTACTGAGCCCACTCTGCCACTGCTGACTGTTCAAGTGTCAGTTTGTCTCGTCGGGTGGGGCTCGTATGTGACACCACGCGGATGGTTCAGGTGAACGAATGCCTTGTGCTGTTTACTCGTTCGGTTTGATTCTGAGTTGTGGATGAAATCAATAGTTAATTTGTTCCCAAACCAAAAGTAAAAATGCAGACGGTCAGATTTCCTCTTCAGTCAGCAGGAAGTCTTCCTCCGATTGGTGACGTCATCTGGGTTACGCACCCTCCAGCCTCCCCGCTCGCTCTCCTCCCTCCACCTCACGTCATACATTTAATAGATGTTTGCTAAATGTGTATTGATGAACTTTATTCCCTCTGCTCCCCGGTGTACCACTTTAGCCAGCAGTTTGTTATCGGCTGTCACTTTGAAAATTGCACAGAAAGATAAAATCAATCGGGTCTACCATCACAGCGTCCTCCCTGGTGGAAGAGTCTCGCACAGCCAGATATCAATATCATTCACATATTAGAAATCTCTGTGATGATCCTCTTTTAAACCGTGTTTGTTATAAAGGCAGCGGCTTCTTTCAGAGAGTGTCTGCAAGGCTAACAGGCGCCTAATTTAATCTGCCTACACGTTCTTGGCTTCACTCACACAACTTTAATTGTATTCAACAGTTTGCTGCTATAAGCCAAATGATTGCAGGTTACAGGGACAGCAGAGGAATGTCAGGAATTCTTCTGTGCATGAATATTCATACATGCCTTCTGCTTTGCCAACACACTGTCAGAATATTAAAGGACGATGCCGATAATTGGGACGTTGGTAACTGTTGTCTGACCTGCTGATTCTGTTGGAACTGCGACTGCACGCACAGCTGATAATCGACTGTAACGGCCCAGTTTGCTGCAGGTTTGATTTAAAAGGACATTTCTCAGTCTGAATGCACGGACCTGATGAACATCATTTTAGATTCAGTGTGAATCTAATTACGTCTGCAATAAATTCTATTAAAAGAATACAAAAGATGCTTCTCTGGAAACGATTACTGCTATTTCAGCTGTGATCAGGTAGTGGAACAAAAGGAGCTGCCAGTATTTAATGTGACGAACTATAATGGGGACAATTTACTGCTCGAGTTGCAGCCTATAGCATGCGTTAATCCAGGGCGGCGTTATTAATTTCCTGGATACAGCCCTCCAGTGTCGGTCTGTAAAAGCCTCCTTATTAGATGATTGAAAGAGTGGCTGACAGCTACGAGCTGAATCAGGTTCATCTGCTGCACGCGTTTATCTTCCATTTCTCTAATGAACTGTAGTTTTTGTGCCGTGAAAATAATGAAATAATAATACAATAATAACAATAACCCCTGGCCTTATTTCCTGTCAGGTGTCTTGGATATGGGAACCTGTTGATGGGCACAGGGACAACATTGCCGTGTACCACCCGGTGTACGGACAGAGTTTCCCCAACGTGGCCTTCAAGGACCGAGTTGTGTTCCTGCACAACAGTCTGGAGAACCCGTCCATCAGGATTTCCAACCTGAGGATGTCCGACGCCGGCCGCTACACCTGCGAGTACGCCACCTACCCCACTGGAAACGAGCAAGGCACGACCACCCTCATCATGCTCGGTGAGTGTCAACATATAAACTCTTTTTATCCCTCTGACAAAAGCTGCACGCATTATTTCAGCTGCAGCTAAAAATATATTCATAAATGTAAATATTAAAGCCCATAAAGGTCAGCAGTATTTATGCTATTATGTATTAGAGCTGTGTTTAATGGATGTTCTGCTACATCAGCCTCAACAAGCGCCTTCCCAGCCATCTGCTTATCACAGCTTCCTGTAAAAAACGTTCCCACTGGATCCGAAGTCTAAGAAGAAGCAATTTAAAGCAGCTGACGAGTATTCTCGGGGTAGACGCTGGTTAGACGAGGACTGAAAAAGAGGAATGACCGCCTCGTGTGGAAGTTCAGCTCCGAGCCTTTGTGGGTATAAAGACTGTTAGAAGAATGTGTTGCTGAGATCTGATCAGTCGGCATTCTGCAAGAAAAGATCGGTGAGAGGTGACGTCACTGCTCAGTGTGCAGTCGTTTTATTACGAACAAGCAGCGAACATCTGGAAGTGTTTTCTATGTAAGGTTTAAAGTGTCAGTTATTACTTCGGCCCTTTGAAGCGTTGATGATATGTTGTTATAATGTTACATAACACAAGTTTATAATAACCGCACTTCTGGACCTCATGAATGAGCATGATTACTTTGTTCTTTGCACTTTTCATATTTTGGATTTTGAATGCAAAATTTTATTTATTTATTTATTGGGGGGGGGGCTGTGTGCAACAGTTTGGTTAAATTGCTGTTTGCACTGCTGAGATCATTGCTGCTGGCTCATATGCTGAAACATGCTGAGGTTATTCTCTCATGGAAAGTATGTTGAATCTGCTTGTATACTACACATTTTTGCATACTACACATTTTTGCATACTACACATTTTTGCATACTGCATATTTTTGCATACTGCATATTTGTGTCGTGGCTTTGCTCTTGTAGGAGCACTTCAGAGCACACACACAGTCACGTCCATGAGTATTCAAACAATGACACGAGTGTTGTCACTTTGCCACATTTGGACGCCGTCACAGTTTATTTGAAATCAGACGATCAAAACTGAACTGCAGACTTTCAGCTTTAATTCAGGGCCTTTAACAGAATCATTGTTTAGGAATTAAAGCCATTTTATGTGCAGTCTCCAATACTTGGAGCTCCAGATGTAATCAGACAGCTGAGTGACGTGCAGGTCGATGGACCGCTCAGAACTGTAAAAGTCTAGAGTTAATTCCAAGGGTTGAATTTGATTGATCAGGTCCAAAGAGATGCCAGTGTGAGTGAAGAAGACCATCATTATATCTTAAATGATCCCATCAGAGAGACGGAAGAAACTTTAGGAGTGTCCAGATCAGCACTTTGATCCACATCAACACTAAAAGGTCCAGAAGACCACGGAGGAGGAGGCAGAATTATTTCCTTGGTTCAGAGAAACCGCCTCACAGCAATACTCTCGAGGTAGGTAGAGTTAGCTTTATCGTTTTTAAAAACGGAGAAGGAAATGCACAGCTCATGGTCTGAAACATAATCACATCATCTGTCAAACATGGTGGAGGTGATGCTACAGCAGTACCATGATATGATATATCTCATACTCAGAATCAGCCCAGTGCTGCTAAACTGATGGGAAGGCACTTCATGCAAATATTAAAAACAATCTTTATATTTAAAGGGGGGGGGTGTCAGGCTGGAAATCAAACTGCTTCTTTTGTTGCTTATGGACAGCAACTTTGTCTGCAGATGCTCTGCAGATGTTTCTGCCTCAATAACCCACCAATATATTCTAATAAAGGACCAGAAATCTGATGTGTTTGGGAAAAAAGATTTAATTAGCCCTTTCTGTGATTATCAGAAGGAAGTGATTAACATAATAAACACAAGCCTCATATTTCAGAAATTTGGTTGTTATGAAACCAAATGTGTCTGAACAGTAATCACTGCCTTTAACTCTGACCATAACTCAGATGAAGATGTCAGCGCTGCTTCATCATCAGACTTCGGCTGAGTGAAAAATGATTTCTGGTATATTTGAATCTGTGAGCCGGACCTGTTTAAGGTTAGCATGAGGTTTTACAGTGCTAATAAGACACCTATGAAACTCCTCAGCGCTCTGAGCTGCAGCAGCAGTGATGACATTAAGGCAGTGTATGTTAAACATGCGTGCTCCTTGTTGTAGCAGTAAAATATGCTCATGGATATTTGATTAACATATTTTTTTGTCCAGTGGGACTCCTGCTCTCTGAGGGCTTCATTATGTCGGTGCCCACCGCAGATTACCGCCTAAGAATCTTCTTCATATCAGAGTAATTCAGTTTTGGGTGTGTGCACCGAAAGCAGAAGCAGCTAATGGCTAATTCAGGAGACTTTTAATTGTGCTTTGCTGCACCTGTGCAGCCGCTGAAGTTCCCTCAGTGTCTGGGATTCTGAAAGTGAGTGGAAGTTTAGTTGTGTTTAGCAGGGGACGCATCCTGTTTGTAATCGTAGACAGCTGGTGTTATTCATCCACCCACATGTCCTCCCATTTGCACTCCGCTTACAAAGGAATCAGATGCTGCTGTCTCTCTCTGCCAGTTAACAGCACTGAGGATGCTTCACGCTTGAATGTGAATAGCAACAGTTCCCCTGATTGTTTCATAGTGCCATAAAAATATGGCCCACATCAGTGCTTATGCAATAAAGATCTCATGCATTTAGTGCTGCTGCCGTTACAGGAAGAGGAGAGAGGAGCGAGCGAGGCTGGACTGATGGCCTGAATTCAAACATTGCATTTACTGATTCTGTGGTCACGTTTGGAAGAGTTTCTGGAGAAAATGAAAGCATACCTGCTTGGTGCTTCAAATGTTGGCCCGTGGTCCCTGATCTGTGACAGTAAAGCAGCACGCAGACTTTATGGAAGGTGCTGTAAAGACGATTGGACAATAAAACTTGAAGTAATGCACGAACTCACTACAGACCTGCAGCTATGATGGTTCATGTTTTACAATCCTTTGTGTGTTTCTGCAGTTTAGTCTGCAGTTTTCTATGTAAACCTTTGCAGAACAATACAAAGTCCTTCACTCAGACAACCGAGCACAGCAGAGATACAGGACTTGGCTGTGCTGCAGAGAAAACATGGGAAGATATTCTGGCTTCGTTGCAGATGGATGTGGGCTAAGCTTCCTAAACTACTGCTTCTGCTGGCACAAAGCAGAGGCAGACTGGGAAGTACCTGCTGGAAAGCCTTTTGTCTGGAGCTGTGGAGTGCTGGGCTCCATGGAAATGCATTTGGAAAACTGTCATATTTTACCTTATGGAATATATGGAATCCATACGAGCCAGTCTCATTAGGTCTTATTGAATCCACAACTGCTGGCAGCCAATCGTATTACATGTTATTTGATATAGAACCACCGGCGCCCCAATCAGATCACAGCTTATTTAAGTATGAATACATAATCCTGGCAGCCAATCGTATTATAACTTATTGGATGCAGCACATAGAGAGGCCAATCTTATTACCACTTATTGGGGTGTGAATCAAGAATCACTCAATTGGCAGTGAATTATATCATATTGTCCTGAATGGGGACCCTGTGAAATGAATGGCAGCCAATTATGCTGCATCTTATTAGATATGGGACACAAACACCAGTGCAGGTGAGAGGAGCCAGCAGTGGACAGCAGACTGCAGTCAGTGTGAGAACAGCTAGCTCTTCTTTTATTTTGAAGTGATGTACAATTTAAAGTTTTAATAAGTTCGACTAGAAGTGCAGAAAACTCTAAAAATGTCACCAGCACACAGCAGCCAGCTGGCTGTGCAGACGCATTAAGCAGTTAAGATTATAGAGCCCTCGGGTTACTTCAGTAATCATAGAAATCATAAAATAAATAAACCCCTTGCCTTTAAGGTTCCTGTGTAGTTACAGTGTAGTTACAGTGTATTTCAGGCACTCACAGGTAGGTTGTTCCTCAGCATTGTGCAGAACTCGCCCCGGTGCTTCTCTGAGTTTAGACTCACTTAATTGCTTCTGTTACTTCCTGTAATCCCAGACTGTCGGGATGATGTTGAGATCGGATTTCTGTGGGGGACGTTCCATCTGCCGCACAACTCCCTGCTCCATGTTGTTGGAACAAAGGTGGGATTCTTAACGAGTGTGTACTGTTGTTCAGTCCTGTTTGTATGGAAATGTCCTCCTGCAGCTACTATAAGGGGATCTTTACTGTTCATGCAAAATTATTAAATTCTCACCTGCAAAGTAAAAGCATTCAGTTTAGTTCATAACTTTATGTTGACCCAGTGGAGATCAGGTTTATCTGTGAAGTTTTAGTTTCTCTAATAATATCAGTCTGTGGCAAACCTGTGGCAGTGTTAGCCTTCAGCTAACAGACCAACCCTTCACTTCGTGGGGTTCATGTCAGATCTGCCAATAACTAATAATATCGACTCATTATTAGCTGTTTATTAACATAGTCAACAGTTTCTGACAGTCTCAAGACTGGCTCATCCCTGCCAGGCCTTGAATCCTTCTTTTTAAATATAATAATGCCTTAGTCTTATATAGCGCTTTTCAAGGTACCCAAAGACGCTTTACAAGCACCATTCATTCACACCTCAGTCATACTACTAATGTAGCCTCAGCTGCCCTGGGGCAGTCTGACAGAAGCGTGGCTGCTAATTCGCGCCTATGGCCCCTCCGACCACCACCAACCACATTCACACTTAGGTGATGTGGGTTAAGTGTCTACGTGAACATATATTTTAAAGATATTTGTTAAAGCAAGCTGCCTTAGCCTAGCTCAGTGTTCCAGTTAGCATTTTTTTAACATTTTAAAAATAGCTTGAAAAAGTTAGCAGGATAAAGAAGCCTAAACTTTTAGCTTGATTTATGTGCTGAGCTCACTCATACATCATCATTTTTTAATGAGTAGTAATGAGACACACACACACACACACACACACACACACACACACACAGCACACACACACACACACAGGCAGTCATGTTGTTAATTTGTAACGAGGTTTTGCAGCGTTATGTTTTCCAGCTGTGGGACACTCCTGCACCTGAAGGATTTTTTCGTACAAAGTTGAGTTGATTTATTAATGCAGGTTATTCCAGAACACATAACTGAAGGAGTCTGTTCAGGTGGTGTTTGGTTTCAGGTGGTGTTTGGTTTCAGGTGGTGTTTGGTTTCAGGTGTTGTTTGGTTTCAGGTGGTCTTTGGTTTCAGGTGGTCTTTGGTTTCAGGTGGTGTTTGGTTTCAGGTGGTCTTTGGTTTCAGGTGGTCTTTGGTTTCAGGTGGTCTTTGGTTTCAGGTGTTGTTTGGTTTCAGGTGGTCTTTGGTTTCAGGTGTTGCCCAGTAGATTCAGACAGCTGCTTGGGGGCCAGCAGCAGTGGCGGGCGGCTCCCCGCTGAAGACCAAAAGTGAAGCCCAGTGTTGGTTAAAGAGGAATGATGGGAGGAGCCTCTCTCTCTGCTCTGACGATGAACCTGTTCACTGCATTTATTTATTTATGTCTTAATTCAGCTGGAATATTTTGAGGCGTGTGTGACCGACAGCGTTTCTGTCAGAACGCCATATCTGAGCAGGGAGTTCCCATACACCATAACAAATACTGCAATGTGGCAACAAACTGTGAAATGGAACATTTTCCTCTCTTTGAATTGTTACCTGACATGTGAAGGTAAAATAAAAGGAGAAATGCTGCTGACTTTACATCTGCCCTGAAGGAGAAGCACTGAATCAGTCCAAATGCCGTTAAATCGCACACGCTCTTGAAATGTGACGCCTCGAGGTGCTTTTAGATTTTGCTTTCAGAGGCAAATGCGAGCTGAGCTTAGAAGTCAAAATTAGCTGTTTTCTGCTTTCACTGTTTGCATAACAATACTGATGCTGGCAGTTATTTATTTTTTTCTTTCCTTTAAGGCACTTAGCTAGTGCTCTCAAGCTTAAATTAGCTAAATTAGTCTCATGCTTAAATTAATGCATTTTGTCAACATTTCCAGCAGCCAATAATGAGTTGTCAAAACATCACAAACAGCAGAATAATTGGAATATGAATTATTCCTGTGCTGCTTGAATATTCATGTATTGTTAAAGTTGAGCAGACGTACAGAGCTTAACAAATTGTTTTGTTCTTTCCCAACGATGTCTGGAAATATTCAGCGGCAGTGTGTCAGGACAAGATGTTTGCAAACCCGGGTGGCCGATGAGACATGAATTCCAAAAATTTAACGAGTTCCAGGAGCCTTTATTGATTTCTGGCTAATAGATGCAGCAGAGTAGAAAATAAAAAATTACATCACTTGTCTGCCCTTCATCGGGGCACGGCACTGAATAAATCCATGTTTAGAGGAGGAGAGGAAACTCGGGTACCAGTGCTGCTAAATGTGCTCTGCAGGCTCTGTTTCTGGGCTATTTTCTCAGCTTATATTTAAATCGCCGCTGATTATTGATGATATATTGGACTTTAATTTGCAAAAGTGTCTGAAAGGCTAACGAGCTCCATTTAAGGGTCACATGCATGAAAGTGGCCAGATTCATCAGCCACCACTGTGGAGTGTTAAACTCGCACTACAATCACACAACAGGAGGCTGCAGCACAACCACAGCTTTAGTGCCAGCTGCACTAAACTGTGAAATGGTTGCTTCAAAGATGGAGACCGGGTCTGCAAACACTTGAAGCTGCCGTCTTCAAAGTGACTTTGGTGCATCGAGACGTGATAACACGGTCAGTCTGCTGTCAGTCTGTGATGGAGTCGAGTTGGCATCTGTGTGCGATCTGTTGTGACTAACTGATAGAATGTGAATGAACCTCAGATCTGAAACAAGATGGCTAAATAACTGCAACATGACCCGTGTGCTCAGGAACCTGGCTTTCATGTTGGAAAATAACCAGAAAATAACCAGTTGGCAACTAGTTGGGTAGAGTTCCCAGACTAGTTGCACCTATGAGTGCAGACTGACTCAGATTGATTGCAGTCTGTGTGCATTCATAAGTTATCTGCAGTCAGTCTGAGTCATTGCTTAGAGGCAGGTTACCTCCCACCAGGTGATTTGCAATCAACTCACGGTTGAAAATGGTCACCCAGAGGTTGAGGGTGCTGCATGTTTACCTCTGGGTGATCAGCTGGCTTGCTGAATGCAAATGAATCCAATGCAATCACCGGGCACCACCAGTGTTTCCTGGTCTCAAAGAGGATGCTGTCCTACTCTAACTCTGGTGTGACTGAGTCATTAGGTGTCAGTAATTTACCTGCGTCCTACCTGTGTTGTCTGATGTGCACAGGTTGCATGTAGTAGTTTCCATACGTGAACTTTTGGGAGAATCCGGCTGGGATACTTTTCACAACTGTCCTTTCAAAGACACGTGAACCATGAACTGCATAAAACCACCTCTTAATTTTTTTCTTCGTAATATGAAACTTACTCTCAGTGCGAGGTGGTAATGGCTCCATGGATACCCAAATATCAGCAGTAATGTGGGTCAGTACTTGGCTTCACTTGCTGCTTGGTCTCAGCACAGTCTCTGTCACTACGACAGATGTCAGCTGTCTCAGCCGAATGCCACCTTAATTCAACAACAGTTGGCTTCACACTCCCAAATCTTTGTGTTTGGCAGATTTTCCCGACGTGTTTATGATTCAATCTGGCAGCTAGAGGCCTTCTTCTGTGAAGAGACAATCTCAGAGAAGTCATAGGTCCGCGTTAGAGTCGGTATGGTCCCCGCCGAGAGTTTCAGTGCAGTTTTACAGCAAATGTTCGTCTGAAGGAGAGAAAACGGCGGCGCTTGCAAGTGTAATTGTTTCTAGAGTGCATGTTTGATTGTGAGAGTCTAGAAAGTTTCTAACTGCAATGCTTTTCTTATAATTACCAAAAATCTCAGTCAGACCCTCATTAAGATGCAGCTGGAACACTTAAAGGAGGCGTGTGGTGAGAAGGACTTTAACAGGACGTGTTCACCTTTTGAGCACATTCCTTTCTGAGTGCTCGGCTTCATAAAGCAAACACCTCATGCAGTCGTCCGTGTTTGGAAGCATTACGTTAATGCATCTTTCCTTTCTGCCTGTCAGGTTCTGACATTCAGCCTCGCGGTGGCGATGGCTTTGGAAGATTGGGATGAGGATGGGTGTTGGGGCTGCAGCGTTTCTTAAATCTGTTAGCCTGGCTTCCCGCCTGCCTCCTAATTGCTCTGTACTTGCCACAGACCGATTTGAGGAGTGGCAACAGGCTCGATTGAATGCAGTGTCACGAAACACATCAGGGACGGATACTCCTGAGTTGTTTAAGCTCCTAGATCAATCTGAAGCCCTGCTTTACTGCCTCTGCTCTCTGCATGGTCAGTCTCTATCCTGTCTCCTGCTTCCTCTGGTTTCCCCGCTATCCTCTCACTTTCTCTCTGCTCCCCTCCAAGGTTTCAGAAACAGTTATGTAAGATTAATGCTTTGCTAGTTTTGCCTTATGTTAGAGTTTTGTTATTAAATTTGAAGTCTGTTAATATAACAAAGCTGACACACTCATCCAGCTGATGATTAAGACTGTGCCACAATGGGAATCTGGGAAATACAGTAATAAGGAGCTAATGGTGGTGTCTGTGTAACATAGGAAATTCAAGCTAATTGAGCTATCCATGCATGATGAAACAAGTGTCAATCTGCACAGCACCACGGAGCCTTGATGTGTAATTATGTTGTTATGACTGGCTTTAAGGGCTGGAACATAAGGAGGGAGGTGACACTGGATTAGATGGAGGATGATGGATGGATGGATGGAGCTGGTCTGTCAGTCATCAGTGAGCAGCAGCTACAGAACTGTAGAAGAAAAGATCACGTACAGGAAAAAAAAAAGCAATCATTTAGACCGACACGTAATCAGAGACGTGATCTCGACTCGTGACGCGGTGCGTGGGCGTGCCCGGAAGGGGGGCAGGAAGCACACCGCCGACAACCCCCACAAAATATACCTGCTCCCCTTGGTGGCCCCCACCACAGCCAGTGGACCTGACAGTCCCCAGCAGCATTAGATGGGAGCATGGATGCAGTCCATTTACTGCAGTACTTTACTGAGGTTTAATGTACTTGTAGTAGAATTAAATATTTTCAGGTTTTTCTGATTTCTGGTTTTGTGCTTCATTTATTAGTTTAGTTATTTTTGTAGATTAATGGTGTCGTTACAGATTAAACTGCTGAGCTATAAACGGGTCCTTTAAATCATCAACAGAGATACACATCAATTAATAATATGATGCAGTAATATAATGCACGTGATTCTGTACAGTGTAATTCTACATAGAGCACTTTTAGGTACCTTTAATATATTTTGATTATACAGTCTGTGCACTAATAAGCTACTTAAGTAGGACTATAACTTTTAATTATGTAAAAGTCGAAACAATTATCCAACACAAAATGATGCTCAAATCCTCGTGCAGCACTTTTCCCGTAATAAATCTGCAGGAGTGCACAGCCCCCCCCCCAATGCTGCCCCCATTTATAAACAACTTGGAAGGCCCCCCAGGGCAGCAGCAAGATAATGATCTCGATCTGTAATTAGCAGTGATCGACACTCTCGTCTAACAAAGCGTTCGTTCGGTTTTCTCCAAAAAAACACGTCCTTGAAGTTGGTGCAGTGGGCAGTGCAGGCACAGCTGAGAAATACTGCAGTATCAGCAGTACCTGCACCCAGCGGGTCACGGCGGCGGCCCCGCCTCCCTCCCGGGTCATCAGCTGTTTGAGGGCAGGTGCAGGTAAATGTTTCCATGCTGCTGGGTTCAGGTGTTCGTTCGTCCAGAGATGATTAAACTGGAGTTGGATGTTTTCTGTCGTTGGTGCTTCTTCATATTCGATTTAAGGCGCTGCATCAAACTTTCATTGGATTTAGTTCAAAATTGGAATAAATCAGGGATGCAGTTTCCAGCGTACTTGGACTGTTGCCCCTTCACATTTCTGTGGCAGCCATTTTAATATTACAGTCGTGCAGACACGTTCGGAGGTGATTGACAGCAGCGATTAGGACTGAAGCTGCTCTGTCTGTGGAAGCGGAGCACCGAGCAGGACGAGGGTAACAGAAGCAGAAACTGAGGGAGTGGGCCTGCCAACATCAGGTGTTATTACACTCTGATATTCTCATGGTGATTTAGGAGGACATGTTCCCCTGTCTAACCTCAGAGGGTTCTGATGGCTTCTGTAATGGACTTATTTACATGTGTTCACAGCACGTTTAATATCAGATAATTAGATTTCAAACTAATTTGTAAAGAGCCATAAAAACATCCAAATACCTGCAGTTACACATGGTTCTTGTGTGATTGTGTCCTAATGCGTCGCTCTGTAGTTTAGTGTGTGTTCAGTGAAGTGAGTGCAGGAAGAACAGCGATGACTTCCTTCCTCTTCAACAGCTCCATTTTGCTGAAGGTCGGGACGGCTCGCTGCTGCTACACGGAGGCCAGCGAAGGTCAACAGTGCTGCGCTTCGCCCCTCTGAGCCAATCAAAACACAGAAGGGACTTTATATTGTTTAAGTGCTGCTCCCCGAAATCAGCACCTTCAATGTGTGCATGAAAGTATTGATAAGAATCGTTTTCCTCTGCTGAGGAGGCCGAGGTTGTTTTGGACGCTGTACTCTGCATTTTTATTATTGCGTATATCTGCTTTATTTATTCCATTTAGGCACCATGCGGGACTTTTTTATTTAGAGTATCGCTGCGGTGGAATTTTCCATTTTAAAGCCATAAACTGCATCTGTCCTTTAGCGTGAAAGCGAGGGCGCGGCTCTTCCTTAATAAACAGATCCGCCGGAGGAGCCACAGAAACCAGTCTGTGCGTTAACAGCAGCCTCGGTCAATCAGGAGGCAGCGCGCTCGTTTGTAACCGCTTCACTTTTTCCTGATAAGAAAAATGTTTCAGTTCCAGTATGTCCTCACTGTCTGTGCAGAGCCTGCAGACACAGCCAGCAGATTTAAAGGCATTTAGGGGGAAATTCATGGAATCACATTGTGCAGTGCAACATGTTTGAGGCGAGTGGGTGTAACACAATAATAACATCTCGACAAATAATGGATTTCAGTGACATTTTCTGATAGACTGCAGCAGGGTGTGCGTATGTTTAAGAAAGGGAGGACATTTTCATAGAAAATTGGCACTTTCCAGAAGCTCCGTTCGGTCTGGTGACGCTAATGTGACAAAGATGGAAACCTGTGCTGCTGCTGAAACTGTTCCTATGGTTCTGGTTTCATTCAGCTGGGAATAAAAAGAAGCAATTTCTGTGACTCTCACTCTAAACTACCTGCTTCATGATGCTTTCTTCTGACTTTTCCCACATAAATTGGGACATTTTCACCAGTGCAAGGAATAAAATATGATCCAAACACATTATGATTCTTTATAAAGCGTGAGCATTAGCAGGCACCTCACTATGTGAGGTTTTGAGGCTCTATCTGTATTTCTTCTTTCTGTCGCTGTGAAGTTGGCTGGCCTAGGGTCACACCAGAGGGCCTCCCGCTCCTCTCAGTATTTCATTACAGCCACAGCAGGAAGCCACCACGGTGGATATGCACAACAAACTCACCCTCTTCCTCCTCGTACGCTTCCCCTGCCTCCTCCCTCTCCTCCCTCCCCGAGCCTCTTCTTTGAGGTCCCTCCCACCGCCCTGCTTTCATCTTTCTCCCTCCTCTGACACTTTTCTTCTCTCCCTGTTTTCCTCTTCATGCCGTCCTTCTCGGGCTCTCCTACTGACCTCCCCGTTGTCTCTCTTATCTGTCACCAGCCAAGCCCAAGAACTCGGCCACTGGTGTGACCGTCCAAGCCGGCGCTAAGTCCGTGGTGGTGGCCCGGTGTGTGGCGGCGGACGCCAAACCAGCAGCCACAATCGAGTGGTTGGCGCCGGTGGGAGGCAATCACTCGACCAGCACCACGAGCGGGCCGGACGGTACGGTGACGGTACGCAGCGAGTACCGGCTGGTCCCGACGCCGGCGGACAACGGCAGGGAGGTGATCTGCAGAGTCGACCAGAAGACGCAGAAGCAGCCGTGGGTTTACCCCATCAAGCTCTCTGTGGAGTGTAAGGAAGACACACACAGATACACATGTGCACACACACAGAGATGAACTGCCCAAGGAGAACTTTATTTTAATGATCAGCTAAAGTTCAGAGTGATCAGTGCTTTCAGAAACCTTCAGACCTGAACTTTCACCTGGACTTCTGCATCACCAGCTGAGATCCTGCTCCTGTAATGCAGTACGTCTCAAACAGGGTGGGCCCCACTGCTGGGAGTCCCTGCAGCTGGGCAGAGACTCTGGGATTATTGTAGGGAAGATAAACAAGAGCTGGTTGCTCACACCATGCTGACCTTTGACCTTTGCTTCATGTGTCTATTGTAGATTTAGTCCAGCAGACCTGTCGAATATGTGCCAACTTCTAACAGGTTTGGGATGTTGAGGAAAATGGAGACAGCCGGGACAAATGCTCCCTGATGGTACTGTTTGTGTATTTGGCATTAATCAGGTTTTAGTGGTAACGGTAATCCAGTCCACTTAAAAACTTAAAACCACCCAAACCAAACTCAGCCAAGGCTGCTTCACTTGCTGTGTTTTACCACGAGGTCCAACTCTGGTATCACATCCAGCAGCCTGTTGCTGGTGTCAGTTTTTGCAGTGTAATCTTTCACTCAGTAGCTGTGAGACTGCAGGGTTTGTGTGCTGTTAATTGTACCTTTAATGGGCTCTGCAGTCATTGCTGGTTCCCCTTGGTTGTTCCTTTATCAGCATATTATGACAAATGTGTCCACTTAGAGTTTTTTAATTACATACAATATGAGGACAGATGAGTCAGACGCTTATGGAAACTCCCGATGTTCAATCTAAACTTTTATAAGTAGTTGTTTTAGGACTTTTGGCTCTCAGGAGTGCAGAAAATCACAAACACGCATGTTTGCACACAAATAAGCACACACACTGCTTTCATCTAATCCATTAAATTCCATTCTAATTTGCATGGGATTAAAATCTTACACAGGTTCAGCATGGCTTTTAAAGAGATTTAGGGATGCCGACAGCATCGTCTCAAACGTGTGACCTTGCTGCTGGTTACTGCAAAGATGGAACAGATTGTCTTCTTTCAGCATCGTGTTATAAGCTCTCATTTTTAGATGGCACACACAAACACACACACACACACACACACACACACACAAACACACACACACACATAATCAAACTGTATGTCAGATGTAAGAATGAAGCCCCTGGCTACACACTCAGTCACATTCATGGGGAAATGGCTGCCAGTCAGAGCTTTCAAATGATCTGTTCTGGCTACACTTACAAAGAGATGTACCAAATCCATACTAAACCCAGCTTTAGTATCTGGGTGCATTCATATATGCATGCATATATACTAGGTGTGATTTAATTTGGCCTGCGATCCCCTTCAAAGGCGTCTGCTCCTGCACCTCTGGACCAGCTCCACTGCTCTGGATCTGTGGAAGTCCTGATCACTTCCATGTGTCTGTGATTTTTATCATGAACCTCAGGTTTGCACAAAGCCTTCATCAAAGTATGTGTCATACTCACCCAGCTTTCATTTTGAGGACCATCACTCAATAAGAGCTGAGTCCAAACACCAGTTATCAGTAAAAGAGACCACGGGGTGCAAATCTGATGACATCATCAGGTGAGGAGCGCGATCAGGAATTCTACTGTGACCTCTGAAGGCGTCTGAGGGAGAACCTTGGTGCAGATAACATGAACTATGGTTGTAGCTCCACCATGCTAGTCCTCTAGGAGACCTTCAGCTGATGGGTTTGTGCACGTGGGCACATCAAAACTTCCCGGGAACACCCCAAACAGGCAGGGACTCTGTGTGTGTGTGCGTGTGCGTGCGTGCGTGTGCATGGTTTCCTCTGTGTGCCCCTCCCTCCCTGAGCCTGGTTCTGCTGGAGGTTTCTTCCTGTTAAAAGGGAGTTTTTCCTTCCCGCCGTGGCCAAGTGTTTGCTCATAGGGGGCCGTTTTGACTGTTGGGTTTTCTCTGTGTTATTGTAGGGTCTTTACCCACAATACAAAGCACCTTGAGGCGACTGTTGTGATTTGGGGCTATAAAAATAAAATTGAATTGAATTGAATTGAAGTGAAACCAACTTAATTCAAACAAAGCTTTAAAGTGAGAACTGGTAAAAAAAAAAAAAAAACAGTGAAAATTGTTGCTCACAGAGATGGGAAAGCATCAGCAGACACACTCACACAGTGTGAGTCCTCGCTGTGGATGTGTTAGTTTAGTGATGGTGTGAAGGATCGAGTCTCCCGTCTGCTGCTGGGTAGCTCAGATCAGCTTTTATAGGTCAGCGCTCTCTAGGAGGAACACACACACTCAGCATCCTGCTTCCTTCCTCTCCGTCCTCTCCTCACACCTATCGCTCGCTCTCTCAGGCAGCATGAAGCCGACTGAGCTTCCTGGAGTTTTTCCTTTTGAGTTCAAATTATCTGCATTTTAAGGGATGACCATATTTAATATCATTTAATGTAACAAATTAGATTTTGTCTGTGTTAGTTCTGAATATTATTGAATAGGGAAAATGCAGTTTGGAGCTGATGCTAAATGTTACCACTCTCCTGTGTTTCAGACGTGCCCTCTGTGTCCATAGAGGGATATGATCATAACTGGTACGTCGGCCGTTCTGATGCCGCACTGGTCTGCCTGGCTAATGCCAACCCGGAGCCGACTGCCGTCACCTGGACTGCGTAAGAGCCCCCCTTACTCCACCTGTAGAGTCTGTCTGTCTCCACACCGTGGAACTATACAAACCCATCCAGCATATCTGGGACTCCATGCAAAATACCTCCTTGCGTTCTGCGTTTGCTTACGTTTTTTTCCAGCCGTCTTTGAAATTCAGTTTTCGTTGTAATCTCTGCAGAAATGTGCTTTCTTCTTCTTTGGCTGTAACGCTAATTAAAGGCAAATAGTGAGGCAGGTGTGTGAGGCAGGTGCAGTTTGTGGTGTGTTTGTTTGAGAGCAACATTACACACAGATATGGATCCGCCATTAAAATCAGGAAATGGGGCGCCGGCCGTGGCGGAGGACATTTTAATAAGTAGATGTTTAAATGCGCTTGTGTTTTCTGAAGAGCACAAATGCAGTTAGCGTGATGGACAGATGGCTGCTTCCTCTGTGTGAACGCTGAGCAGGGAGACACAATGACGGCTGTTCACGTGATTTTTCTCACATTACTGCGGCAGCTTCACTTTTTTATGCTTCATCATTTTTTAGCCAGCTTCTCCAAATGTGTGGCCTCCTCCCTGCTTTCTTTTTGCCCCCCTTCCCTTGTCTCCTCTTTAGTGTTATTCCTGATTTATTCAGTTACTTTTCCCTCATCACTACGACGTTCCGTTCCTCTCTCCTCTGATCCATTTTGATCTCACCACAGACGTCTACGACCTTACTTTTGGTCCTGTCTCATTTTTCCTCTCCTATCCAGGGCTTCGGGTCCTTTGCCAGAAACAGTAGTGGTGGAGGGCAACAAGCTGACTGTGAGGAAGGTGGATGATGCTGTCAACACCACCTTCATCTGTGAGGTCAAGAATAAGCTCGGATCCAGCAGCACCAAATCACCACTGCTGTCATCGGTGGTCTATCAATACATGCACACACACACACACACACACACACACACGGCTGTACATGCGTGGAAGTGTTGACATTTGGATACAGTGGAGATCCATGTGTATTTACCTATAGATATGATGAACACACACTGGTGACCCAACACAACACTCCATCAAATCCAACAGGAATACAGCAGCGACATGTAATCACTGCGCACGAGCACACACACACACACACACACACACTGTGAGTCATGCTAGCGCCATAACAGTACTGCAAACATTATCCTGTGCACACCGTCACACTTATGCATGCACAAACAGTCTCATGTGCCTCCTGCAGCTGACAGATACACTTGCACACATGCATGCACAGACACACACATTTCTCTCTCACACATGCACACATGCTGGGATCAGGGCTGATCTGAGAGCTGCCCAGGGATGCTGATCGCTCTCTGTCTTCACATCGGATTGTTTTTTGAATCTTTTCCTCCTCGCTGGCACAGTGGAGACCTTTTATCGGCCCTTCCCCCACAGCAGGGCCAAAAATGCGGGTCGGGGGCCGGTGTTTATAACGTACAATCGAAACCACTCTCTTGAAGCTGAACTTTATTTGGCCACACTGCAGCGGGGAGCTGTAGCGCTGCTGGATGCAAATTCACAGTGAATTGTGGTGTATGATAGGCCCTCTTTCAGAGTTTTGGCCCTGCGGTGGATGCAGTGGTGATGGGATTGTTGGAGGATTTCCAAATTCTTCCGAGGGGTTCAGGTCGGTGTGAGCCAGTTTGCCCGGGTTTGCTTTTCTTTATCTTCTTCTTTGTTGGTTTTGATCTTTTCCTTTCTCTGCATTTTTGACTAACACTAATCATGAGTCCTCTCTTCCACATTTCCTCTTTTACCTTTGACTCTTCCCCTTGCTCCAGTAAGAGTACAGTGATCGTGTCTGCATGCAGTCTCCATCCTTCTTCTGGGTCATGACCTCTGACATTTACCAGTCAGCTGGTGTGGTGACTTTTGGCCACAATTTTTACGTTCTTATTTTTTTATCCTCTGCCTTCTGATGCTTTCATATATCATTCCTACGCACACATCCGCACAACTCTGCACTCACAAGCACGCAAGCACAAACCCAGGAACAGGAAGTCTGCATGCTGAAACGCCTCATTGCACGTCAGCAGGCAGGCCTCCAAACCTGTTAGTGTCACGTTAATCACTGCGCGTGTGTGTGTGTGTGTGTTTCCACACTGCCTGCCTAACTGGTCAAAATGCGTTTCTTTCTTCCTTCTACATTTTTTAAAGAATGTGTTTGGATAATCACCGTGTGGAGCTTTACAACAAAGTAAACCAAAATGTAAAGAAGAAAGTCGCACACTCCTGCCAAAAGACAGAAACTACATTTAGAAAATCCCCGGGAAATCGGAGCCGGAGATTTGAATTGTTTCCTCTGAGAACAAAGATGCTTTGTAGCCAGACGGTGCGCTGAGTGTGGGAGGTTCAGAAGTGGCTAAGCTGCTGCTGTTCCTGCTTGAAGCGCAGCATTGTGACTGACTCAAAGTACCACGGAGGGTATACGTCCCCCCACCAGCACACACACACACACACACACACACACACACAGTAATAAGTAAGACTTAACGCTCTAAAATCCTCCGCGCACACATGTAAAGCCTCCACACGGTCCACACACTCTGAACTCTTTGAGGACGTGCAGATGTTTTATCTCCACATCGAGCTCAGACGCTGATTCATCCTCCAGCGTGTTAAATGTGTCCTTGCTGTTTCAGATTTGCTTGTTTTTGACAGCAGTGAAGATATAAAGTAACAAAGTGACTTCATCTTTCAGTTTGGATGTTTGCTTATGGAATTTTTGTGCCAGAACCGGAAAAAAGGCTTTTTGTTTGTTTGTGAGCGAAAACTGAAGTAAAACTCAGATTACAGCTGTTGAAGCCTTCACACATCTGTTTGTACACTAAAGTGTCCTCAAACCAAATTGTTTGTCATTTCAAATTCAGGTTTTTCCGCATCAGTGTGAGAGTTTGGCTCTTTCCTTATTACGAATCTGTCAGGCTGACGGATGATGATGATCAGTCTCGCCGTCACCGCTCGCATCCTGGTTAAAGCCTCCAATCCAAGGAATGAGTTACAGTCACAGTAGAAGACTAAAGTCCTAACCACCCCGTCGCTCCTCTCGCCGTTACAGAACCATACGTGGGGCCTAGTTATCGAACAACAACATCTGTCTGATAAAACAATAATAATTTGTCACCAGTGCTCACTTGTGTTTAATCTAATAAATAAATCATCACACCATCCGGCAGTGACGGTTCAATATCTCTGATCAGTGATATCAGTGTCACCAAAGAGGGCCTGAGTCTGTTCACTCATCTTTATATCCTCTTTATGCTCCTCATATTACAAACATGAAACCTGTTTCCGCCTCTACACCTCACTAAGAGAGACTCGTGGACAGTGTGGCATTCATAAATATTGGTGTTTGTAAATTTGTGCTGACAGCAGGTGACTCGTGATGAGTCGTCTTCAGATCCGCTGTTTCGCTTTTTAATTCTTTTCATTGCTTCAATTCATCAAGAATCCAACTGGGAAAACTCCCCACACTCCAGATGGCCGGTCTGCCACCACCGAGTCCCAGCAGAACGGCTCGTTTGAGTCACCTTAGTGAAAATGGAGGTGCATTCAGCCCCCTGACTCATTCTCCAACAGGGAAGTTCCTAATTAAAGCACAGCAGCAGTGAAGTCACGAGCAAACACGATGCTGTCTGTCTGAATCCAGTGGACTCTCTCGCTTTGCTTTCGTGTCTCTGATTGAGTCTCAGTATTGATTATATGTTGGGTGGTGTGTAAACATGACCCCCGGTGATCCTCTGTGCCTTTCATGTCACAGTGAAACCTGTGCAGTCATTCAACAACTGCAGACACGTCACTCAACATTTGAACCTGTGTTCTCTGCAGTGACCTGTATCAGCATGCATTTATTGAGCCCATTAGTGCAGCCCGACAGAGCGTTAGCTGAGGAAGGAGATCATTACTCCGACCCTTCCTCCAGCGAGGTTGGCGGTGTCAAAGGTCAGGGCAGTTATTGGGTTTGGTATGAACGCTGCTTTGCAGAGAGCTTCACCAGTTTGTTGTGACTCTAAGCTGATTATATGTGTTTATATCGTAGAGGGTTCAGTGTTCTCATCCAGCCTGTCACAGAATTCAATACACTTCATAATGTTTGTTTTAATCAGTCTGATCCGACCTCCTTTCTTATTCCTATTACAAATTCAGCACTCGCCACGAGCGGCAGAAGCCGGCTGCAGTCTCTCAGTGCGAGGAACTGTTAGGCATGGGAGACCCCGGCTCCCAATAATGCAGCAGTTAATACCTCAGCAGTCTGCGTACTCGGGCTCGTAACACCCGCTAATGTCCCTGCTGAGAACTCTTAACATCTTTCCTCCATTCTGTTAAATGGTAGATGGAAGCATCACGCTGTCTCGCTTTACTGCTGCCGTCAAGCAGCTGTCACATGTCGTGATTCCCCACAGCCTCTCAGAGGAGGAGGAGGAGGAGATGAAGAGGAGGAGGAGGAGGAGTGCAGCATGGTGTCACCGGCTGGGTGTAAAAGATGGACATGGTTCTGAAAAGTGGAGCAAATTCTGCAGTGACTCAAACCTGCATTATTTTTCTGATCGTCCATAGAGAGTGAATATTGGGGGGGGGGTGGCTGGATCACGATGAGCTGAGGGAAGAGCTCGAGCTGCTCGCCGGCATTTTGGGAGTCGTAATAAACACACACACCTACACACAGCGCACACTCCTGGTCCGGGCTCCTCCCATCCATCTTAAGCTCTCAGGAATAAATGTTACTGTCATTGCTGATCAGAGCACCCCCCACCAACATCCACACCACCCCCCAGCCCCACCCTGGATCCCATCCGTCAACATGCGCATGATGCCAGCTATGCATGGCTCGCTTGGTTGCCACGGTGCCAGCCGGATCTGCCCAGTCCACTGTGCACAGAGGGAGGGGGGGGCGTGTTGGCAGAAAAAAGGATTGGAGTGGGGTTTTGGGGGGGGGGGTTGGCAGAAGAAAAGATTGGAGTGGGGGGGTGGGCAGCAGAATAAAGACAGTGATTGCAGAAACTGAGATGGAGGCAAGTGTTTAGGGTGAGGAGGGTGTGAAAACATGGTGCGTGATGGGGGGGTGCAAACAGAGGTAACAGCAGGAGGAGAGTGAGCTGGCAGGAGGCTGCGACCCCCTCTGTCCTCCACCCCTCAGCTCATCACTCCGTCTCCTCCACCCCTCATACAAAAAAGTCCTTTCATGGGGAGGCCAGCTGGCAGTGGGCTGGGGGCAGTTGTTGCTGTTCGACACACACACACGCACACACACACACACACACACACATTTATACACGCAGTCACATCTGAGTGGACCAGTGGAGAAGCATTTCCTGGATCGCCTGCAGCGAGTGAGATAGCCGTCCACTGGAAAGAAACACGCTCACTGTGCAGACGTCACATACACAACAGTGTTTTACACGTGCACACACAGACAAATTGGACCTCTGTGCATAAAGTAATCAGACGATCTAGCCATAGGGGAAAACGCTGGCACGACTCTCTGACGTACAGCCCGGGTTAACCTCTGTACAAACCTAATCAAACACACATGCAGCGCGCATATACACAGAGATTAGGTGAAGCAGAGGAATCATTGTAACAGGGTGTTTTATATTAGAGGGGATTACAAATGTTACATTAATCTCAACAACAGCCAGAAACCTAAAATAGAGGTGCAGCATTTTCCCCTGATCATTTCCACAGTAAATTATAATTTAAAGGTTCTTCTATTCAGTGCAAACCTGCTGTGCTCTTCTGTTTGTCTGTCCCCATGAAATACGTATTTCATAAAATATGTAATGCTGAACATTCTGAACATCTTCACATAGCTTGTTTTGTGTTGTCACATCAAAGTGCAAAGATGGAAAACAGAAAGGAATTTAAGAGGCTGCTCACAGTGAAGCAAACCTCAGCAGATGAATTGATTTTCAAAACTGCCAATCTTTACTGCTGATCAGTCTGCTGATCGATTAGTTAATGGTTTCATCCCTAAGAAGTGAGAAAAGTAGCTGGTTAATGCCAGCCCCTCTGTAGGCCCCTCTGTAGGCACCTATACGAGCACTGGCACCACGAATGTGGAAACGTAGTATGTAGACCCCTCTGTAGATCCCTTTTTAGGCCCCTCTGTAGCCCTTCTGTAAGACCCTCTACAGATCCCTCTGTAGACCCCTCTGTAGGCTGCTCTTTAGGTCACTCTGTAGCCCCTCTGTAGACCCCCCTGTAGGCTGCTCTTTAGGTCCCTTTGTAGCCCCTCTGTAGACCCCTCTGTAGGCTGCTCTTTAGGTCCCTTTGTAGCCCCTCTGTAGACCCCTCTGTTGGCTGCTCTTTAGGTCCCTTTGTAGCCCCTCTGTAAACCTCTCTGTAGGCTGCTCTTTAGGTCCCTTTGTAGCCCCTCTGTAGACCCCTCTGTAGGCTGCTCTTTAGGTCCCTCTGTAGCCCCTCTGTAAACCCCTCTGTAGGCTGCTCTTTAGGTCCCTCTGTGGGCTCTCAAAACAAGCAAACATATCTACATAAGCTATATGATGCACTATCCATTGCAGGCTTTGATCAGTAAGTCTAAAATATTTATGAGTGTGACTTCATTGTGACACAAAGTAAACACATAAACCATCACAGCTCTTTGGGGCTTCCTGTACAGCTGAGGTCTTCCTGCATTGGCAGGCAGGTAAAAGCCGCCTGTCTCCTAAGGTCGTATCTAATCTTCATACCGTGATTAATACGATTCAGTTTCCCTTCATTTGCACCCGAGGCCATTAAACTCTCCTTCCTAGTGAACGTGGTGCAGATGTGGGTGGTGTGGATGAAAAGTTGTGTTCAGGTTGGTGCTCGGACCCGATGATTGTCCACTGCTTTACAAACCTGGAAGCCTGAGTGACTGAGAGGGTGAGGTGTCAGTAATACATTTATGATTTTGTAAGAAAATACTGTGTTTGCTTTATCAGTCTTCAGCAGGATTTCCCCTGTGAGTGTGGAGTTTTTATCAGTTTCTTTGTTGTTACCTTCTTATTATCATCAGGACGTGTCTGTGAGGGTCTGCCTGCTGCAGAACACACAGCCCTGATTTATCACTGCTTCTGTCAAAGCTGCAAACACATAAACATAAACAGTGCCGTCAGAGCTCCTCTGTGAGACCGTGTGATGTGTCTGCGAGTGACTATTAACTAATATGTCTTTCCGCGTGAGATGCGCCTAAAATAATAACAGACTCTACGAGTCACCGAGCTCCAAAAATGGGCTCTAGAGACGGAGACAGAAGCAAACTTTGAGCAGTTGTGAGTTATAATGTTACGCTTGGCAACAAGTGCTTTATATAAAACTTTAAAAAGACAATAAATGAATACAATAAATAATATTTTACAAGGAAACAAGCAAAAGTCTTTAGAAGCCTGATGCAGGCGGTCGGGGTGGTTCAGTGGGCGAGCATGCACGTGGCTGCGGTGCAGACGGCCCAGGTTCACCTCCGACCTTTGACCTCTTCCTGCTTGCCCCCCCCCCCGTTGATTCAAAGAAATGGATAGAGTCAGGAAACCATGATGTGCCGACAAAATGATTTTGTCTCAAGAAAAGTTGTAACAGTTTTGAGTTTTTAACAAAAGGTTAAAAAGTTTAAATACAAGAAGAAGAAAACAGTTTGATATTCTTGATGTAATCGAGTATAATTAATGCCTGCGATGTGAATATTCATCCATGATTTCACTGTGACTGTCAGATAATTACTGATCTCGTATCAGTTGTGTAACCCCTCAGATGAATCCTGGCACTCACTCAGGAGTCATTTCATCTCCACGAGTTTCATTTAAACTCAGAAGTGATTTTCCAGTCGAGCTCAAATTCCCATGAATACCAAGGACTCAGAGGCTTTGTGTGTTCAAAATAAAACATATATTTGTTTTATTTTCTTGGACAATCAGAAACAAAACCAAAAATCTGATAAAAACTTGCAGAGATCTGAGAAAGATCGCTGCTTTTGCAGGAGTGACTGCTGGGGCCGTGGCCACACAGGGGTTACGTCTGTCAGGGAGATAAGAGCCAGGAGAGGGCCTTCAGGCTGTAGCTTATCACACACACACACACACCTGGAGGGAATACACAAACACACACACACGCACGTAGGATGAGGGGGGTAGAGTCTTTCACATAGAAAGATCTGAGTTGGGGGAGGTTTACATCTCAGCTCAGTATCACTGAGTGCCCTGCAGCTGTTTCTCTGTCTCACAGCAGGATGACCGTCCACACAACAGATTACACCTGTGTGTGTGTGTGTGTGCGTGTGCGTGTGCGTGTGCGTGCGCGTGCGCGCTCAAAGAACAAAGTTGCTGTGAACTGTGCATTAATCGAGCATCGGTGTAAAATCGTCCTGCCTCCGGCTGTGTGAATTTTGGGAATCAGTGGCAGAATTTTGCAGAGCCACAATAACCTCAGGGGTCAGAGGTCAAAGGAGGTTGTTCCGGGACAAGTTGTATGTGGCGTCAACTCTTGGGCGTTGTGCTAATAACTCATCATGCTGCCAAACTCGGACCAGAATGAGTGCTGATCATTAAGGTTCAGGTTAACAGAAGCATTTGTAACTGGAATGGAGCAGCGGCTAATGAACCCAGTTATTTGTCTCTTAGGGTCAGTGTGCCGCGTTAATAATCAGCCAATTTGGAAGTAAGAGGGACTGTTACTAAATGCTTATTAATCTAATCAGATAATTAAGCCTAGTTTATTCAGACTGGCCTGCTCTAAGTTTGTGAAGAATGCCAAATAAAACTGAAACCTGCATTAATGTGCAGCAGCCTGTTGTAACTACTGCATGCGCTCAGTATCCACATGAAATATGACCAGCTGGTGCCGGAGCAATTAATAAACTTTAATGCAGCATAGGCATAAAACAGTTTGTATTTCAGCTACTGTATGAGGTAACCGTAAATTACAGCACATAAGTGAGCAATTATCCGCTCTGTCCACGGTTATTGAATATTATATAATGTGGAGACTAATGTAATGCAGAGGCTGCTCTTACTGAAGACTTTCTGACACGTTAGTAATAAAAATGTTTATTCTTATTTTGGGCTCGTTAACTGCAAAGGTTTGAAATGATTTCATTAAAATGGAGACAAAGAAGCAGCGTCCCAGAATCAGAGCTGAGGCCTCGGGGTTAGGGTCAGGAGCTCTAATAGCTCACTACACCTGCATTGTTTAGGTGTGGTACCTCGTTCCTCCGGCTGTACGGCAGGAGGATGATAGTAGATGTGAGTTTGGAGTGGGGCGGGGGGGGGGCAGAGAGAGGAGAGCTTTTAACTGAAAGGTCAAAGGTTTCATCCCGACATCAGCCTGAGAGCATGTGCCAGCAGCTGCATCTCCATCGCTCCGCGTCTGAGACGAACTGAAATGTCAAACATGTAAGAGTCAGCTGATCGACTGTGTGTCATACAGTACTGTGCTCTGCTACATCACACGAGCAAAAACAGCATGTCAGAGGCTGCGGTCCACATAATGGCAGCATCAGTAAAACTATAATTAACAAAAAGGGTAGAGCAATATTTAGGAAAATTCTTGTTCTGTGTGGTAGGTACAAAAATGACACCTAATTAGGATTAGGCCTGTAATTAGCTTAAAATACTAACATGGAGCATAATGGGTGTGAATTTGTAAAAGTGGCTGTGTGCTACAGGAACAAATGAGCAGAATTAATGGAGGATTAGGCCTTTGATTAACGGCACATTAACCAAAACAGGGTTCAAAAGGTCAAAACAGAAACGGGGGGGCTGGCTTTACAGAATAAAAGTATCGTTATTCCAAACCTTCATGCTACATTATTTTCTGGGAAGCAAGCCAAAAAGTTAGTGTTACACTCGTAGCTGTTGGTGGTCCCTTTGTGTCCCTGAAGGTCCCTGAGTTCCCGTCGCAGAGACACAGAATTAAAGTGTGTGTGTGTGTGTGGGGGGGGGTTCTCCCGCAGACTCGCACCGTCACGTCTCACAGGTGCTGTTTGGGTTGTTCCTGCAGCACGAAGCCCCAGCAGCTGAGGGCGAGGCCACGCTATGAATCAGAAACAGTGTTTGAAGCGCTGGAGTTTCTCTCTTCCTCTGATGTCATTTCTCACACCTGTTGCAGGTCAGAGCTGTTTCTCTCTGTGTTGGTTTTAATGCAGTTTAATTGATACTGCATGAGCCTGCTGCCCAGTTTCAAAGGTTATGGAATATTGATGGGAGCTTTCTCTCAGCATCTCACCCTGAGCTCTGAAGTGACCGGCGTGTGGACTTTGTTAGTCCACATGTAAATGTTGCTCTTTAAAGGAGGCCCATCTCGGCTCTAATTGAATTCCCATCAGCCAATCCTCATCCCGGCTATGGGCTGGATCCATGTAATCGAAAGAAGTGCATTATTGATACGCATCAGAGCTGGAAAAGAAGCCGAGGGGCCAGCGGGGCTGAGTGTGGTGTGGTGTGTAGTCTAAATATTTTAAAGAGAGGTATTGGTTTTTTTTACTTGAATATTTCACGCTCGGGGCCCGTGTGGCTCGATGCGGTCGAGACGTTCCCCTCGCTCTACCAGTCGAAGGAGAAGGGTGAGCTCATCGAGAGAGCCGAGCCAAAGCAGCGCGGCTGGTTTCAATCAGGGAGGGGCGGCGTGGGGGTGACCTCTGAATGCAGAAAGCAGCACGCGCTTGCATGATGTACTGTATCCACCCCCCCTGGGCTTCAGCCCCTCTCTGCACTCAGTAGTTGTGGTTTTCTGAATCCAAACTTCTTCAGCTGTCTGGCTCCAGGCAAAATTACATGTAATAGATCTCAAACTGCATGTTGGAATAATGTATACGGCACATTACAGACACCTCCTATAGCCTGTGTGCCTCTATATACTGCTGTGGTTTTATGTGCTACAGATCAGCAGCCTGTAATCTAAATGCACAGTGTACTTGTGTGTCACACATTTATTTGGCTACATGCACATTCGCTGCTGCACGGGCTCATTCTTCTCTGGACTCGCAGGGTCAGATGTTACCTGCACCTGAAGCTCGGTGAGGGAGCGGTTCATGATTACCTCTGTGCTTCTGGGCCTGCTTTCTATTTCAATGTTAAAGACCCGGGGCCACAACTCAGCTCTCTCAGCTTCTTTTAATATATTTTTATTTATTTTTTAATGCTGTTCTTTCCTGCACACCTGTGCTGAGAGTGTCACACACACACACACACTTACATAAGCAGATGCAGTGCATGCACACAGACACACTCATAAACTCCACGGAGACAAACACATGCAGACACAGATACACAAACACTGGTACAACATCCAATTTGTGTTGAGGGCTTAGTCACTTTTCTCATTTCTCTGTGTCACAACTGTGGGCTGTTCCCTTCTGGCATGACACATCCAAAAAGCTCAACAAACCTCCATCTCACTCTGTGCTTGTGTGTGTCTATTTGTGTGTGTTTGTAATAATGGTCCAGACAGACTGGGCAGCGTCTAATCCTGCAGACCAGCTCGCTGTCTTTCAATTAAGCAGCAGGGCTTGTTGGAGGCCAGGCGGGGTCAGACGGCTATCACAAACTGCAGCTAATCCACTACCAACTGATCAATGCAGAGAGAGGGAGAAGGTGTGGGAGGTTAACAGGAGAGTGAGAGAAGGAGGGGTGGAAGGTTAGATGTTTGAGGGCGGACAATTTGCATATAGACCTCTGGGCAGGTAAATGAAGCCAGGACGGCGGGAATGAAGGTAAAATCGACCAGAGCGAGTGAAGAGTGCAGGAGAGGACTGAAATAGCAGCCAGCAGTTTTTGCTCAATGGTTAAATGGTCATCGGACCAGAACTTAGTAGGTGGGATTAAAAATGTAGTCTTCATCTTCCTGCCTAGCTCGCTACCTGTGTGACTGCACAGTCGCCATAGAGTAGCAGCTACAGTGGGTGGAACTGCTAGCAAAGCCTGTCAAACTGCAACATTTCTGTGAGGTCTTCATATACTGGAGGAACGGCGTAATCAGGGGCAGCGTGACATTTGAGCAAATATGTCTCTGCACGCGCTGAACGTGCTCGAATATTCCTGTAACAGAGACGGCAGGAACATCAGCAGTTCTCATGACAACATATGATATAGGTGCTGAGCAAATCTGGAGCAGCGGTAATATTCCTGTCTGGGTGCATACATATAATTTTTATGTCCCCAGACATAAATCATATTTACGGGCAGAGCTGGACGAGGAGAGGGGGGGACGGAAAGAGCGGTGGCTTTAGAGAGCATCCTTAATCCCGCCCACAGCAGGGCTGCTGTTTTCCTCTCTCACCAGCTCCCCCATTACACCCCCCCCTTTGTTTGTTTTATTGATCTGTGAGGATTGAAGTGATCAACAAAAGTATGCAAGAGCACACTCATTTCCTTCCCTTTCTCTCACCTTTATATTTCCTTCTCCTCTCTTGGGCCCCTTTAACCCCCCCCCCTCCCCCCATCTTTCACTCTCCTCTCTCCCCCGGTCCAGATTTGCTTAGAAATGAGTCACCCAACCACAAATCGCCCCATTTAAGAAGGAGGGAGCAGTGGAGGAGTGGTGGGTGACTTGGAGAGGGAGATGAATTGAGTGAGAGTGGGTGAGAGAGAGCGAGGGGGGAGAGAGAGGAGAGGGAGGCTGATGGCTGTTTTTCACTCAGCTGGTTTTGTTGATCATATCAGCAGCCAAGGTCTGGATGCAATCAGCTCCCTGCATTCAGCCAAGCAGAATGAGGCTAAAAATATATGTGGCAGTGCACACACACACACACACACACACACACACACACACACACACACACACACACACACACTCTCTCACTCAAATACAGTATCCAAAGCAGCAGCAATGCAAATTCAATACATAATGCAGCACAGGCAGGGTGTAGAAGTAAGAGGACTTACCAGGGTTTTGGATTATGACACGAGCCTGTGTGTGTGTGTGTGTGTGTGTGTGTGTGCTGTGTCTGTGTGTGTGTCTGTGTGTACATGTGTCCGTGTATATTAGCTAGATTGTGCGATGAATTAATTAAGCTACAGACGTGTAGGTGTGAGACATCACACTAATTATGCCAGCAGTGCTGTAGCCTCGCCATCAATAATGTTCATTAAACTACTGAACCCACTCGTGTTGACAGCTCCGGGTACGAGCGAGTGTGTGTGCAGCGCGTTTGTGTGTGTGTCTGAAAACAGCTTTCACACACAGCAGTGAGTGAGCGCCACACTTGGATGATGGATCATCACGTTTGCATTAAATGCTTCTTTATGTGGACGCGGCTGCAGACGGAGGCTTTTCTAATCATAACTGCTGGTCCTGAGTTTGAGGCGGGCTCCCACCCACAGCTGTCCTTCATTTATGTAATGCAGAGTTTCCACAGTCGGGGGGGTAGTCTGATTCTTCACAGATAAATACACTGACACTGCGTATGGGTGGAGCGTTTGTCTAAAAGCACAGCCTGTGTATTTTGCTTCTAAGTGAGGACGGTGGCATCAAAGCTCCGACTGCAGGACTCCGTCCAGGCTTCCAGGCTCGCTCTGCGTTTGATACCTAAAAGCAGGCAGTTCTCATCTCTGGAAGCTGAGTGTTAACAAATTGAACCCCTGGGACGCTGCAGCCGTGAGCGACCCTCGGTTGTTGCTTCACGTGTCCTCTCGGTAAGGGCGAAGAACTCCAGTGTTGGAGGAAGTGGGGCCTTTTTTCCCCAGTAATTCCTCTGCTCCGGCAGCATGTGAATCACTGGGAGGTGTCGGTGAATCGAGCTGGTCGAGAGTGTTGTGACTTTTATTTACAAGCTGCGGTTTTCTTGTAATCGTGCAGCGAGAAAATAAATGAACCATAAAAAAATGTAAGAGAGTAAAATGGGAGCAGTAAAGAAAACAAAGTGGAGGTGTGAGCACATCCTGAGGCGGGCTGCCCGTCTTTATATTACAGGCCTGTGTGTAATCACAGACCACCCTGCCGGCCGGTGGGCAGTGAGTGCTCGTTTTGCAAGCAGCAATCTGGGTTTGATTAAATCAGACTTTGAACATGCACACACGGCTTCACTGCACTATTTTACCTATAATAAGATTTAAAGGCTAATTGCAGAGACCGTTACAGTGAACACGACATCTTACAAGGCGTCCGCTGATCCGGAGGCGCTTGACACCTCCGGGGTCAACGCACTCGTCTTACAGGAGACACATTTCCAAGGCGTGCCTAATTATCTGCTGCTCGAGGATGTCTCAACAACTCTGTATAATCACACAAGAGGTGGTGGAAAATGTTAAGATGTGCTGCCCGAGAAGACATTCCCATTACATCCTGGGATGCTCAGCGGGGTGTGACCATGGCACTCTGTCAGATGACATCGAAACCAGAAGTCTTATGATGAGAAAATAAAAGGGATATTGTTTCCTGTTGCATGTGCACGAGCTCTGCTTTGAACATGAAGAAGAGAAGATGGAGCCAGCTGAAGGTTCATGTTGCTCCGCGACCTTGTAGATCATTAGAAGGACGGGACGAGCGTTTGGGTTGAGGACCAAATGTCTGAATATCTGAAATCTTGAGCTGACCTTCGTTTTAAGTGAAGTTCTTCGAGCGTAGTGGAGGATGCTCCACGCTGGTGCACGTTGCCCGGCTCCTGCCATACTTTAATAACAGGCTCAAGCCTCTTCAGCCGAGGCTGCTAATGGGCTCGGGTTTGGCTCTGTAACAGGCGCCACCTGACTGGTGTTAGTGGATGTACGCGCACTCACAGGCCGTATACAGCCCTGTTACTCCGTGTTGTTGCCTCGCAGTGTGTTTTTATGACTGCATTTTACAGCTGCACAGTTCATCTGTGCTCAGTAAAACTGCTGGCTGGAGCTGATTCCCTTCAAGGCCTTACATTCCTGTGGCGTTGTGTCAGAGGGTGGTGTGTGTAGATGTGCATATGTTAGTGTTTGTAAGAGGTTAAGGGGGTTTTCTGTGTTCGTGCTGTTTTGCAGGAGCATGTGTGTGTGCAGGGTGTAATTTTTGTGCATTTCCACTTCAGGCTAAGGGTGGTTATTAAGGTGTGGGGGAGAGAGTGTGTGTGTGTGTGTGTGTGTGCGCGCACGCTTTTGTGTGTAAGCGAGCCAGTTATTGAGTGTTTGTACGAGTGAGAGTGTGCAGCAGCTGGAGAAGAGGGAAGTGGTGAGGTGCTTGGGAAACCTCCTGAAGTTCATAACCCCTGCAGGGGGCCACAGAAGGGGGGAAAAATGTAATTAGACTCAAAGTGTGTGCGTGTGTTTATGTAGGAATGGTTGCGCTGACGTGTGTGTCTGTGTGTTGATGTGTGTGTGTGGGTCTTTGTACGTTTGAATGTGTTTGCTGCAGAAATAAAGGTTTTCAAGGTGAAAGAAATAATTAACTTGGAATGGATGAATCCACCCATTTATTTCCACTTGCATCCATCCTTCCAGCTATCGTCTGTCCACGCAGTCCTTTATCGACACCCGCTTCCTACGCCCCCCTCCCTCCCTGTCCCGCTCTCTTTTCCCCTCCCCATCTGTGTCTGTGCTTTTTAGTTTTCATGCTAGCTCCTCGCTCGGTGTCAGAAAGCATCCGTTTGAGATCCTGAGAGTCTCAGAGGAGCGAGCACACCGGGGCACAAAGGGCCAAGAAAAATGCCAAAAGCCAGACACTTAAAAAATCCTGCCCCCCCCCCATGCCTCTCTTTGTGTAGTTTACAGGTTATTTTTTCTTCCTTTCTTTTGGGCCTCTCTGATTATTTCCTAGCTGATGAAACACGGAGGGGGAGGCAGAGATGAAAAGCCCCAGCTAGAATCGGTGATGAAGAGACCGAATCGAAGATGATTTTAGGCAGGAAATTTCCTCCCTCACCGCAGCACCGAGGGGCTGCACGAGGAAATGATTGGGATCGTCATGGAAACACCGGTGGTTGGATCTGTGAAGGGGAGCCGCGTACGACTTTGGTTGCAGGGCAAAAGAAATGTGTGCGTGTGTGTGTGTGTCGTGTGTGTGTGTGTGTGTGTATATACGTGTGAAGATCAGGAATAATCAGGGGGTAATTGAATAGATAGTGCAGCTCTGTGTGGTTTTGTGTGCCTGCATCTGTGCAAGTCTGTGTCATCAGCGGTAATTAAACAAAGTGTGTGTGTGTGTGTGTGTGTGTGTGTATGTACTACCACTGTGGCTGGGTTCATGACGTGACACAGATACACACTGAAGGCTTTTAGTATCTTGTGGCTAATTGTGAGGTTTGTGCATGTGTGATACTGCCTGTGTGTGTGAGTGAATGGGAGAGCGATAAATACTCATACAGTAGATGAATGTGCAGTGTGTGTGTGTGTGTGTCTGTGTGTGACACTGTGATGCTGTTCGGATGTATCCGTGTGTTTGGATGTTTTTCATTATAATGCAGTGATTAGTGCACAGACTTAAAGCTCCATTAAACACGGCGTTGTTAGTAAAGGTTTGTCATTCTAAACTACAGATATGTGTAACCTGCTGCACGTGAAGCCTGTGCAGCCTCGGCCGTGTTTGCAGCAGTAAAATGAAGCAGATTATTGTGGAGTCACTGTATCAACACTAATTAAATTAGAAGTCGTTGTGATGAGTCCAGTAACTTACAGAGAAATACTTACTTCATAAATAAAATTGTGGTCCATGAAAACACTTAAACATTACTGAAAGTGTTTGATTTCATGTCCTGTTAATTATTGCATGCTACAATTATTAACTTCAGGGAACCACTTATTATTTCTGAATGTGTTATTAATTCAAATGCACAAACTGCTCTTCGTGCTCCCAGGTTAAACACTCATTTATTCCTGACACAATTTGTGCTCCATACAAATCGGATAATATTTAAGGGAATGTTTTGAAATGTGATTTTTTTTCTCTGGGCTGTAGCTGAGGTGAGTGGACTGCAAAGAGAAATTATATCTCCTTAATATTAGCTCCTCTTCATTAGCTCCCTGTAAAATAATTAATTGAATTAAAAATTCTTCTGCTCATTTACAAAGTTTTGATTGATATATCATCTATCATCATATCACATATCATCATATCATATCATGTCATATATCGACAGGTTAGTGGTTCCTAATTTACTGAAGTAAAATGGGGGCGGAGCCTTCAGCTCTCAGCTCCTGTGGGATGCGCTCCCAGTTTGGATCCAGGAGACCAACACCCCCCTCCCCACTTTCCCTTAAAGCTTCCAGGTAGGACACCAGGTGACCCTGCACCCTCCCTCAGGCATGCTTCTCTAGGCTCCCCCCCCCACACTCCTAACCAGTCACAGCCGATGCCCCTCCCTCATTTTGGGCTCTTTACAGTATAAAGCACCTTGAGATGACTGTTGCTGTGGATGGTGTTATATATCAGCAGGCTTTGATAGAGAGGAATGCAGTGAGAAAGAAAATCTGTGGCTGCTGTTGTGAACCTGAAGTGTGCTGTTCTGTATCGCTGATTCATTCAGAGGAGAAAAGCTGTTTGAAGTGGCTGCTGTAGAAGAATTCACATTTCCAGGATCAGACCTGGTTTTCCGAGGAGCCGATGGTTTTAAGGGGAGTAACAGTTTGGATATTTGAAAGGAAAATAATAATAATTGAAGAAAAAACAGAATAAATGGCTGATTGTGAGACAGAGTGATTACAGCTGTAGAAAAAGGCTTTGGGAAATAATCCGAGGTGTGAGAGTCAGGTGTAGTGCTCATAAACTGGGTCACTGTGCTGTAGTGTGTCAGCATGAGTAAAGGTGTGTGTGTTTATAGTTTGTTTGTTTCAAGCAGACAATGAGAGGAGGGCCAGTCTGCAGCTGGATGGTGGTGCTGGTGTCCTCACCTGTCCATGCTTCACCTTTGAACACGCAGCTCCGCCTCCTTTGCTGTCGTCTCATTGGAGGAACTCAGCTTTCTCTGCTAGGTGCTGTTATTGATGAGGGTCCTTCACACAGACCGTGTGTCTCTTTAATTTTAGTTTGTTTCTTAAATAAAAATCCCAGCAGTCGTGTTTAAAAGTGTGCGCTGTCACAGTGAGCGGCGTTTACCTGCAGCCTGCTGCTGTACATGATCTCAGGCCGCGCCGCCTCTGGGCCCGTTATCCAGCCTCTCCTCGCCCACCTCCGCTCACTCCTGTGTGATTATGACTCTCAGACTGCTTATACACGAGGAACTCGCACTGCGGACGCGTGTTTGGGACTAATTTCATAAAACACAACAAAACGCAGTTTGAAGGTCGCCTGGTTTCAATTAGGATCATTTATCGGTGACTTGGTTCATAAACGAACTCAAACTGGTGTTTACGGTTTCCTCTGGGTGAAAATGAACCAAAGGTCAAGTGTGTTTACAAACATCAGTGAGAGGGTTTTCATGGACTTATTAAAAACTGGAGCTTCTTGTGTGTTTGCCTTTGAATTTGGCAAAACGAAGCCACAACAGCAGAGGCAGCGACTCGTACGGCGGCTCAGAGATCAGCACTCGTGGGAAAAGGGTTCGGACCCTCTGTGCGGTGCTCTGCGTTCCCGGTTCGCTCCGAGCGCTCGGACTCTTCGGGATTCTTCCACGTTTTTATTTCCCGACAGAGATTCTGTAGAGTTATATTCGCCTTAAAAACGAGAAGGCTGCATTTAAAAGTTGAGAAGGTCGTTTTATAGTTAAAGTGATGTGGCTGCATTTTGTTTACAAGATAGGAGAAACATTCATTGATGACATTTCAAATGATTATAAGTCTGCTCGTTAGTCTCCATCATCAATGAATTCATTATGCTGGAAGGACCTCCAAAAGCAGATGATTTGCGTGGCAGGTTCTGCACTAATGCTCGAGTGAGTGCTTTGTAGTACGAAGCTAAAGAAAATGAAAGCACATTTAGTTTTCACTTAGCAGCAGAGTGATGTTTACATGTTTAAGGCCGGCCTTCAGTTTGACGTTTTAAACTACTAACTCTGGTTTTTGGGATGTTTGAGCTTTTCTTTGCACAGATTTGTATTGCAGACATTTCAGGTTGAAGGCTGCCTTATTAATTCAGCAGAAACTTTTTAGTATTCTGCATTATTATCTGCATTAAACCTCCGGCTCAGCTCCAGAGGGCCGTCCAACTTTTCCTTAACTTTGCAGTGACTTCCGTTTTGGTCCTTCTCTGCCTGCTAAAGTTAAGAAGCATAATAGCATAATAACATTTACAGTCACGTGGAAATAAAGTTTTCAGTCCCATGAAAAACACCCTGACTGCTTCCAGGGGGCACGTAGCAGCCAGGCGATGCTAATCAAAAGCAGTTGATTGATTGATTGATCAGCAGCACCTCTGCTTTTACTGAGGTGCTCACAGTTAGCTGGTCTGGAGCATTCAGGTGTGTAAAAGTAATATCACAACCTCCCCAGGAGGGGGTCCCGGGCTCAGGCGGAAACACAGAGCTACATTTCAGGCCTCAGCACATGAAAGCTTAAAATTCATAACAATTACAGAAAGACTAAACAAGTATAGCTCACAGATAAGGAGAAAGTGTCCTCTCTCCAACATGGCAGCACAGCAAAGCTGCATCTGAACAAACCTCAGCCTGTGGAAGAGCCTCCTTTGGCCACACGAGACCAAAGTGGAGCTGTTTGGATGTGTGTGATGCTCTGCGGCACGATTAGCAAGAGCCAAACAGCCTCTCAGCCCAACCTCATACCAGCTGTCAGCACGGTGGTGGAGGGGCTGAGTCGATTTGGGCTCGAGCAACTCCGGGACCTCAGCAGCCTGCGGTCTGAGTGCAACTCCTGTGTTCACCAAAGCAGTCCAGAGTCAGAGCCGTCCGTCCCACAGCAGGAGATCTGCAAAGGAAGGCTCAAAGCTAACGAATGATTGGCCCAATCACAGCACAGAGCTGACTGAAACTGTGAGGCGGGACCTTAATGAGCCGGGCGTTAACGAAGGCTTGTAAACCTGAGTGAGCTGAAGCAGCGCTGTAAGGAACGTGAATCCTCCACAGTGATGTCAGACTGAAAATAATGACTCGCAGTAAAAACTGAATTTACCTGCTGGGTTTCCAGACTCCTCAGATCATTTCTATATTTTTGTAGAGCTCCCACTTCTGTGTGTGGTCCTAATTTGGACTTTTTTGTATTCTGACTGCAAATTTTTCATCACTTTGCATCAACATTTCCCAAAACTCTGAGCCGGCGGGAGTGAAGAACAAACGTGGCGGGCAGATGCTCCGTCAGATGCTCAGCGGTTGCTCATTTTATGTGTTGTCTTTCATGGGAGGCTGCTCTGGTTTTTGGGGCATATTCGAGGGTGCGCTTTTACACGTCCTTGACCAAAAGCTGCTCTTAATTAGACTCCCTCCTCAGAGTGGAGCTGGCCTCTGGCTCATACCATATGAGAGCAGCTTTCAGTTTCAGGATGGAAACAAGGAGAAAGGAAGGAGGTGTGACGAAGGAGACTCACCAAAGATTAAGTGTGCCTCATACCCACTCCCTCTCCTCCACCCTCTCCATCTTACCTCCTCACATCCTAAATCTTCTCATTTAGATTATCCCTACTGCAGTGAGTGTAGCTGAGCAGCAGTGGGTAGTTTTCATGGGTTTCTCTCTTCCCTTTACGCGCTCCCACTTCCTTAATCTCCTCCATGTACATGACACTAATACAGAGACTGATATAAGCCCCCCTGCCTCTCTCTGTGACATTTATCACTGTGCTTCTTAATGCAGGCAGGCTGCCTCTGTTGATGAGAAATAAGGATGACAAGCATGGCCTATTTTCCAGCTAACGACAGTCCTTGCTGTTTCCCACTTTTTTGGTGAAATATGCTCGCAGCAAAGTGTTTACCAAAGCGTCTCATAAGGAATCTGACAGTCATGTTGATCATGCATGTGGCACGTTGTTGTCAGAGCTGATGGGATCCATTAGTGCTTCAGATCATACCGAATGATTTCAGACAGCGCCTGTGGAAACACTAAATTTGATAAATGAACACTTAACATAAATACACTTTTATCATCTTATGAGACGTCCAACGTGCTGGTGTCTGTGAAATCAAGTGTGCAGCACTTCCTGCTGATTTACCTGGGACCAGTTTACTGTGATAAAGTAGAAAATCCATTTATAACACGGTCTGCCAAGAAGAAATGATGCTGTATCAAAGGCATATTAGTGTATGTAATATAGTGACGGAGACTCGTGGTGTAGCTGTTAGTGACCTGACAGCAGATGACTGCCCTGCCCTGAGCCTGGTTCTGCTGGACGGTTTCTTCCTGTTAAAAGGGAGTTTTTCCTTCCCACTGTCGCCAAGTGCTTGCTCATAGGGGGTCGTGTTGACTGTTGGGTTGTCTCTGTGTTATTGTAGGCTTCACCTACAACACAGAGCACCTCGAGGCGACTGTTGTTGTGATTTGGTGCTATATAAATAAAACTGAATATAATTGAAAGTAGATCATTAAACACATCCCAGGTGAATTTATCATCTCAGACATGCATTGCTTTTAGCTCTGATTGTTTTTTATTCATAAAACACTGCAGTAAGAATCATTTCTATGTTTTTGTGTCTCCACTCATTACCACCAGCAGATAATTAGACCAAAACACTTTTATTAAATTTATGCTTTTGTTTCACAGTTTGCAGTAATCGATGAATTTACATAAAATATTAAATTGTTGCCTTAAAAGAAATCCCCTGTGGTTTTAGCTGAATTCATGAAGCTCAACCCAAATGACTCAAAGTGACTCCTTTTCTTTAACCTGACAGCAGCGTTACACGTGTTGGATTTATGTCTTCATTTATATCTTAATTTTCTGTAAAAGCATCCTCACAGTCATATTTATATATCACTTTCCACGAGCCTGAACAATCACAGTGGCCACTCCGCTCGCTCAGGTTGCCTCAAAGCAAACGGTGCAACTCATTGTTGCAGGAAAATTAAACTGTTGGTCATATTTTTGCGGTTGTGTAAGGGTCTCAGAGTACACACACACAGACACACACAGAGTTGTGGAGAGAATTAAAAGTGTGGTTCCACCCTCACACAGTCAGTGCTGTGAGTGTAACCGCTGCTGAATGAAGTGCTACATGTTAACGTGATTTGTGTGCAGATGACAGGATGTCGTCACGTTCACAGACCGATGAAGCGGCTTGTACACATCATCACTGAAAAGGGAAAAAACCCAAACCCTGAGCTGCCACCCGGTTATCAGAGGAGCTACAAAGTTCCCACAGATGAGATCATTTCTGTTCAAAGACCCTCAGCAGCTCCCCTCAGCTTTGGACTTGGGGAGAAAATGGGGAAAGATAATCGGGCTGCCCCGTGCATGTGACCTCAGACTTAATGAAAAATGAACATGCCAGCTCTAATGGGCCTTTGTAGGAGCATTGTTCTTTAAAGCCCATACAGCGTAATAGATTTTTAAGCACTTGATTAACAGGAGGACGGCGGCCACCAAAGACCTTCCACAAAAGGCCATTATTCAGCTGTCTCTCACTCAGGCTCTTGATAAATGCCACTCATGCTCGAAATATAAATGGCACAATACATATAAATAACACTTTGGCCCACATGTTGTGTTTCTATGCCAATCTGTAAGTTTGCAAAGAGAGAGAAAACTAGGACAGGGAAAGTTGGATCCATCATCCTTAATGCCTTCTGTCACTTCAATTGGATATTACCAGACACTGTCCCCTAATTTAGACATCATATCCTGTCCCAGGAGCCCCGCCTCATCCCCCCAGCCCGTCTGTCTCACCCTGGCATAACCCTAATGCATCCCCATGTGAGACCGGAGCAAGTGTGTTTGAAATCAAACTGAGACCTCTGCTTTTATCTCCCCTCTCCTCTTGTCTGCTCGTCTCTGTCTCTTCACCAAACCCTCTTCCTGCTGCTTTTCCTCTCCTCTTGCTCAATTCCTCCTCCTGCTTTTATCCACACTTCTTTTCTCTACACCCTCAGAATGAACAATTTGTATGAATCACAGGCTCTCTATCCAGGCTCACTTATAGTGACATCCCCCCACTGGTTTTGTTAGCAGAACTCCTACTCGCTCGCTCCACACACATCATTATTTGATGTCCGATGTGATTTCGCTGTAAGAAGAAAGAATGTCACTGCCTCAGTGGTGCTGCCCTGGCACGTAACCCCACACAATGCTCATTTGAGCCAACTCAGATTGTTTGATTGGCATTCGCTGCTGTGTTTGCCAGGAGTGCTGGCAGCACGTTGCTGTTATTTGCATAAAGCAGGAAGGGGCTCCGATTTCCCTGCTGCTCTGTGTTTCCCTGCCCCTGCTGCACCCCGAACACACATCTGAATGTAATTCACAGACGAGAAGAAAAACATTAGCTTGCCTTGTACAATTGTGCACTCACACTCCACACTTCTCCTCGCTTGGCTTGAGACTTTCTTCTCTCCACTTCTTTGCCCAGCAGGAATCCTTCGGTACAAATCCGACACTATCTGAGACCCACCTTTTCCCTCTCCCGTGCTCCTGCAGGGAATCCTCTTAAATATGTGCAGGTCTGAGTCTGGCTGCGCAGTGTGAACCTTTTTACTTTTGTGCGCTGCTGATCGGTGAGCTCTGGACTGACAGCAGGCGATCACTCTGCCCCGTGCTTTGACTAGTTGACCGATAAGGGAGGCATGGGGGAGGAAGCAGTCCAAGCAGAGGATAGGATCATAAGCAGGAAGAAAGGGCGTGATTGAGAATGGGGGTGAAAATAGGAGGGATTGGGGAACGTTAAAGACTGTGGCACTAACCCTTTCCACGTCACCTCTCTGTCCTGTGTACCTGTGTCTGTCTGTGTGGCTGTGTGGGACCTAAAGCTCTAATCCAATGCAAAGCTTTTTCTCTAAACCCTTCTCTCAGTTTTGTTTCAATCATCAACTGAAACGAGTGGAGAGGCAAACCTGGCTCACACCAACATCAAGTATAGAGCAGAGGACCGTCACAGTAGCAAAGGCTTTGCCCCAGCTGGCAAAGGGGGAAGGGCAACACAAAACTGAAGTGCCAGCAGCTGGACTCAAATGCATATAGAGCAAAATGTTTGCAAAATGCAGCACAACGAGCCGCTGGGAGCGAATGAATGAGTCCCATTCAGCCTGATCCCAGCAATGACTGACTGCACCCTTACCCAGGGATTACACTGGGAGGAACATTACCACACACTTTAAGAGGATTGTAACACACGTAGAAGAAGACACCACTACTATCACTACAGCACACTCACAATACAGGAGGAACTGTCAATACCTCCTCCAAAACAGCCATCATTTCCTTCATTTTTCTTTTCCTCCACCCATTTTTCCATCCCTCCTTCCAACCCCTCCATCCCCTCTGCAGAAGCCTTGGAGGATCCGTCCAGTGCCGGTGTAGTGGCGGGTGCGGTAATCGGCTCCCTTCTGGCCCTGCTATTGGTTGTTGCTCTCATTGCCGTCCTCCTGACCCGCGGCCGCCGGCAGCAGAGGCGTGGGTACCCCAGCAGTGGGGACTCCATAGCAACAGGCAGCGGTGGGAGCAACGGTGGAGACTATGGCAACAAAGCTCGTCTGCTCTTCAGCAACTCTGGAAACAGCAGCAGCAGCAAGAACGGCACCGGCACCAACAACAACGGGCCCGTCTACACGTATCGGGAGGGCTGCGATGCCACCGGAACGCTAACGGAAAAGGCCAACGACTACCACCATCACCATCTCCACCACGCCTCAGCCGGAAACGCCCCGACCGCCCATGACATCCTTCTCAGTAGTGAGATGGATGAAGCTGAGAGGAGGAAGTTTGACCTCGATGACAGCATGGAGGAAGAAGAGGAGCGATACGACCGGTTCGGAGGAGTAGGTGGAGGCGGAAACATTCTGCCTCCGGCCTATCACGTCCACAGAGGCCACGCCGGTGAAGACATGGATGTGTACCTTGATGATGACATGGAGTCTCAGAGAGACGGCTCTGTTATTTCCCGGACTGCCATTTATGTCTGAGGAAGGAGGCGAAGAAAGGGAACAGAGGCACAGGCTGAAGATAAGGAGAGGAGGAGGAGGAGGAGGAGGAAGTGGTGCATCCGAGCCGGTCCCTTTCGCCTCTCAGTAAATCAGCATCACCTCCATCAGCTTATCATTCAACCTGATCAGAGTCACCATCAGCTCTCTCCTCTCAGCCTGGCAGCATCCTTTGATAAGAGGAGGAGTCAATGAAAACGATACCAAGTAGACAAAAGTTGTTGTTAGGCTGATGAAGGAAAGTAGTGCACTGAATACCTGAATGTGTTTGAGTGTCCCGTGGAAGAAGACTGGGTGTGGTGGGAATAAAAAATGCTGCCAAGAGCAAACCAGTCTCTAGTAACCGTGACGCAGTGCTGCTTATTGCTACGTCCTTGTTTCTCCAGCTTTGCTGTGTGGTTACGTGCTGAGTGACTAAACTCTCTGTATTTTGTACCTTGCCAGAAAATGTAATCAGCAGAACCCGAAGCTCCACAATCACTTCAAAAAAAAAATCACCGCTGGCCAAAAGTCGCCTTCGTGCTCCAGAAGAGGAGAAAATCTTCATCACGTTGAACTCTTGTGTTAAACTGTTGGAGCCGCCTGGGACTTTATGTTGGCGGTTTCAGGCCAAACTCTTTCCTGTTAATCCCAGAGACGACCCTGTTTGGGCTCGCAGTGACTCCGGGTTCCCGCTGCACCCCGTGACACCACCTGGTTTCCTGCTGGGTGCCGCTGACGCGAGAGCCACCAAACTGAGTAACAGAACAGACTGAGCAGGATGTGCTAATGTGTGGCTGGCTGTGGTGTTAATGATGTGCATCATCTGTATACTGGGCGCCGTCTCATGATAGCACAGTTGTTGTTATTGTTGTCGCTGTTGTTATGGTTATTGTCGTTGTTACCGTTGTGTAATGGTGTCGCTCTCGCTAAGGAAAAGATGCACCGGGGTTTCACGCAGCTCCTCTTTGGATCGGTAACAACTCGTTTAATGAATTTAAAAAGATTCTTTGTTTCCAACTTTCTCCGTCTTTATTTCCTGTTCTCTCCCCTCGGTTTTCCATGCGTGCCATCTCTCTCTGTTCCACATGGATCCTAAACGGTTTGTATATTGTCCTTTTACTCTGTCCCACACACATTACATCTCTGCCTCTCATTCTGCGCTTTCTTTATTTACATAATGGGAGGCTTAGACCGCCGCGATGGCTGTGTGCAGGGAGAAGGGGATAACTCGTATTTATGTTCCTATCTGGGTCGCATTCAATGAGACAAAATATTCACCGGCTTTGTTGGGGGCTGCTGTATTTCATGTATTCATTTTCTGTGTCTTACACTATGTACCGGATTATTCCGTGTTCTGCGCTCTGATTGGACAGAAAGACACGGCCCAAGATGTATTTCAAGAGGATGTGAAACATGGGAAGCTGGACTCTTTGATGCCTGCAGAGGTGCAGGTGGTGGCACATGTTTGGCTAAATAAGGGATGTTTCACCTGCATCAGAAAAGTACATTTTCTTCTCTGTAATTATTGTGTTGACTGGACTGTTGGAGTGGATTTGTTGCAGCACATTTGCTGATGCATAACAAGAATTGGAAGCTGACCTGGACCTCATATATTTCTGCCTTATTGTTTCCAAGGTTTTTCCTGCTCCGAGGCTTTTGAACCTTTCTCGCAGTGGGAGGGCCCGGGGAGGGGAAACCCTGCAGCTCTTTAGAGATGTAAAGCTAGCCGACAAAGGCGCAGTGAGAGCGTAACAGAGGAGCGATGCTGGGCGCTTCAGCTGAGCTCCTCTCTGCGTCACAAACACGTCACCGCAGACACGCCGCGTCCGCCCGGGCGGAGCTCGGTTTGGTCACATGACTGCACGAGTATTTTAGGAGCGTACACAATAAATATTTATGAGAAAGGATCTAAGAAAGGGAATCTTTGAGAAATGTGATTATTGTTGATCGTCAGTACATTTATAGCTGGGACAGAAACTTATCTTTCACACTGACTTTGTAAATCTGTTTCATTCTGATTATTTTTGATGTCCAAGTGCTTTGTAAGAGTATTTTGTCATGATAATGAAGACGTTACTGCCCAGCGTGGACTACCTGAACATGGAATGTGCAGATATTTAAAAGTCAAAACTTTATTGAATTCCTTTGTGTGTGTGTGTGTGTGTGTTTTTTTAAGAACACTGTATCACCCCCCCGTCCTGGCCCGTTGTTGTTGGTTGTTGTTGAACTTTATACCTGTGCAGTCTGTTGTTCTGTGATTGAGACCGTCCTATCTGCTGTTACAAAGCATTTCATGAAGCCTCACAGTGTTTGGACAAGTTGCCAATTAATCTCAGAAACAGCCGTCGTGTCACACATCGCATCCTTGTAGAGCTGCGGAGGAGCTGGGTTCAAGTATTTAAGTGTGTTATCTGCTGCACCGGGTGCATGCATGCTCCAAGCTCTTTAAACTCTGGACTTCAGAAATCAGCAAAGTCCTGTGTTGACTGTCGTCCTTCAGATAAACCATATTTTCTAATGTACCTCGTTCAGTGCTTAAATATTCGTCTTTTTTTGTGTTTCCCAAATGGAAATGAGCCTTTTTCCCTTTAGTGTATAATATGTTAATGATTTTCACCCTGAAAATAAATCTTTTTGGAGGCGTCCTCTTTCATCCTCCTCCAGCATATTTACCCTCTATTTGGCCAACGTATGCCTCGGCGCATCGTCTCTCCGAGGGGTTCCCACAGCGCCGTGATTTTAAACAGTCGGCTGTGATCGCAGCTTTGGCGCCTAATTAGTCTCGGAGTCTTGTACCATGGATGCACCCTCAGTGAGAAAACTCATCATCACTCATAACTTTTGTTTTTGCACAACCCATTTTCAATAAAAGAAAATCTTTCTGAGATAATTCTCTGTGGAAAAACTGGTAATTAATTAAGCAGAGCTGTCTTATTAATCTATAAATACCAGACTCCTTTTTAAGAACTCGTTTCACAGCACAGTGTGGTTCAGAGCACCTGCTCTGGATATTTAGCCTCTTTAACAGCGATGTCACAGGACCTGCTAACAGTGCACTCTGTGTACTACAGCAGAGTCCCACAAGGTCATACTTCTGACACGGTCACACCTCTGCAGCAGGTCAGACCTCTGCAGCACAGTGCTCATATTTGAACCCGTGCTAATGTGGGATCTGGGTGATGACGTTCAGTCCGCAGACCTGTTCTTTAAATCTGACTTCAACAAAGCAGTCAGGAAAAAGGTGTCTGACTTGGTGACACGCAGGTTTATAAACAGGTGTTTCATCATTCATTAATAAATTGGTTTTTGTGAACTCTTACTCACTAAACCAGAGCTAGCAGGAAGAGGCGGGGTTAGATGGGGGGTTCCAGTCCCTGCTTCTTATTTCAGAATCCACACGTCCTTATTTCCTTACCTAATCCACCTGCTTTAAGCATCTGTATACAGGTATATACACTTGTTTAATACTTCACAGCTGTAAGGACTTCCACAGAGGATGCACGTCCTGTGTCACAGCTTCTTCGGGAAGCCTTCCCTCTTCTTCGGATGCGTTTTAGGAGCTGAGAGATCCTGAAAGATGCACAGGCTGTAAGAAAGAGGAGGCGAGCAGCAGCGACGCGAAGAGACGAGAGAAGCCCGCTGCATTTTCACCTGGATGAAATGTGACTGCAGTTCTAGTCAGAAAAATGTCACTTCTAATAATGCATTATGTTTGCTTCTGCACCGTTCAGTACTGTTTCACCATCATCAGGATACACAGCTGCTTCTACAGGCTTCAAGGTAAAGAAATCACAAATGTAAACTGTGCTTCAGATCCTTGGTTTGCAGAACGATATGATTTCATCATCTAAAAGAAAACAAATATAATTTTTTAATATACATTTATATAAAGTGAGTGAGACCGCCTGTGGTCTGTCCAGTCAGTTGAAAATGAGGCCATGCCTGTTACAAGTGTCCTCTGAGCTTTAGCTTCCCACCCCGACTCACATGGTGGGTGCTCTGGGAGGTTGTGGTCCTCAATGCAACCCCTGTGTGTGTGTGTGTGGCACCCATGCTAAGCACAGCACGCTGTAACAGGTCACTTGGCTCTGTCAGAGGGAAAGAGAGTGGAACGAAGGGAGGGGAGGATGGAGAATGAGGGTGGTAGTGCGGCGCTCCGTCAGGGGAATACCAAACAGGCCTGGAGTGAGGAGAGAGAAAGGAGACTTTTTCTTCTCAGATCAGAGAAATTGAGAGTCAAAAAAGACGAGACAGAGCAGCAACTGAAACCTCAGCCCCTGCAGAGAGGATGAGAAGACATCTCCAAGTTTCTTTGTAAACCACCTGAGACCAGAAACATTTGAAACACTGTCATTTATTCACCATCAAGCCTGGAGTTAGAGATGGGCAGATTTGTTGCTTGTGGAGCCCAATTGGTTGGCTGCAGCTCAAAGATGGCAGAGTGTGTGAAAGGAATACGAGATTGGCACGATGGGATTTACAGCTCTGACAATGAAAGCTTGAGGTGCGTAGGAAGCCTCTGAGGAGTCTTTTTGAGTACTATGCCACCCCTTCACTTGGCGATTGGCAGCTTCCAACAGCAACAGCCGACAGTCCTTTTCAACCCGGCCAATTAGTGAAAAAAGCCCGTCCTGTTTGGCTCTCCTCGGCTCAGTCTATCTGCGACAGATCTGTTTAATTGTAAAGAAATGTTCAGCAGCACTCCAGAGACCCTCGTGCAGGGGTGGAATTGTATATATTCTTTTTCATAGTCCATCTCTTTTTACTTCCACTTTAGCACCCAGTACAAGCTGTTCCCTGCATGTTTAATTCAGCAGAAGGCATAAAAGTGCTCTGCATTATCTTCCTCCTCTTTGCTCTGAAGGAAAAGGAAGACGGCAAGATGGAGAAAAGGAGCGGGAAGGGGAAAGAGGGGAACAGTAAAGTGAGAAGAAGAAGAGGCCTATTAGTTATTGAGCTTGGCTTTTCTTGTTAATCCAGTTAAAGCTGAGCCTCTGCCAGGCCAGCTGAGACTTGAGCAGATGTGGATAAAGTTTCTTCCTCCCGACGCTGGTTGGAAGCAATCTCATTGTGCACTGTAGCAAATTTCCTTAACACAGCACTGTCCTGCTTTCCCCCTCTCCCACTGTGCTGCTCTTGCAGTGTTCGGTGCTATACTTAGGGATGCAATTCGTCACAGCGTTTTTTTGGTTCAGGTTATTTCAGGTTTTCGAGATGAGCGCTCCTCTGAATGGCCATTCATTCAAAACGCTTCTCCACTTGTTTGTTTCGTGCTGCAAAGATTCAGTAGATTGTTACAAACACACACACAGACACACACAGATGAGCCTCACAGAGCTGCATCACACACCAATCAAGCACAACATTATGAGCACTGACAGTTGAAGTGAATAACACTGATTATCTCTTCATCGTGGCACCTGTTAGTGGGCGGGATTTATCAGGCAGGACCTGAACATGTTGTCCTCATGGGCGAGATTATGATGGTTGGAGGACTGGGTCGGCGCCCGTGGGGTGTTCCCGGTCTGCAGGGGTCGGTGTCTATCAAAGCTGGTGCAGCTGAAATTAGGTTTTTGATGAGTATTTATTTTATTTTATTGGGGGTGAATCAAAAAAGTAAATATGAAAGGCATTAAACCACGAATGCTGAAAGATTTGAGTCTTTCAGGCACAGAGTTGTACGCCTACTTTAAGAGTTGAAAGCTGCGCTGCCAGGAAGAAAAACACATTCTGGCCAGTTTTCAGCATCGTCTGTCTATTAATAAAAAGTGGAGGGAAAAATCAGCTCGTCTCCTCGGAGTTAATTGTAGCTCTCGTGCTTGTAACTGTCAAGGAAACTTGACTGTGGACAATTTGGGGTTTTTGTCCTTGTTTCTCCTGAAGCCCTCATGGGTTCACAAAGCTCTTCAGCTTAAGTAGTGCTCCTCATTCCTTCTTCTCATCAGGCTAAAGAGTTATCTTCTATTCAATGATTTCCAGCAAAAAATGTGCTAAAGATTCTGGGAGTGTTTCTTTAATGAACTGGATCAAAATAGACTCTTGTGATGCGAGAGAGCCAAACCATTTAGTGGAATTAAAACTAACGTGGCAGTGTATCAGCTGCTGAACCTCCTCTTTGATGGTGACCTTAACATTGATGTTCAGACAGAGGGAGCTGTGTAGGCTTTTTTTCCCATTACCCCAATAAAGCCACTTTTAATCATTCATCTTTTTTGGTGAAGGAAATGTAAGCTTTTATTTCCTCCTGCCTAAATGACCCCTACTCTCTTTCCTTTGCTTTGAATCAAAAGCTCCTCTGATGTGTGGAAAACAGTTCTGATTTTATGTGGTACCAAAAAAAAAAACCTTCATGCCCACCGCGCTGACATCACTTTACTCGTGTTTGATGTAATACAGCATTTAACTCCTTGTGAACCCGAGTGTATCTTTAGATTTCTCATTAATCCTAAATGTGAGATTCACACTGGGGGACAGAGTCTCTCAGATCTGAGAATGACTCTGTGTCGTGCTTTTAAAAGCTCCAAGAACTGTGAGCTGGTAGCTACACAGAATCAGGTAACTTTAAAGGCATTTAACCAAAGTATCCACAGAAACCCAACATGTACACCAACTGACACACTCATGTAGAACAACAGAGCTTCATTTCTGCTTCAAAATTTGGATGCTAGGGTCAAAATTTGTCATAAACAACTTGAAAACATGGATCCATCCTGCCTTGTATCAACAGTTTAGGATGGTTGTGGTGTAAGGGTATTCACCTCAGTTTTATTTATATAGCGCCAAATCACAACAAACAGTCACCTCAAGGCACTTTATACTGTGGGTAAAGACCCTACAGTAATTACAGAGAAAACCCAACAATTAAAACAACCCCCTATAGCACTTGGCGACAGTGGGAAGGAAAACCTCCCTTTTAACAGGAAGAAACCTCCAGCAGAACCAGGCTCAGGGAGGGGCAGTCATTGCTGTGACCGGTTGGGACCCGTGCTGTGAGAGAGACAGGACAAAAGACACACTTTGTAAGGGGCTTTTCAGGGAGCTTTTAGGACAGCCTGATAATAATGAATCACAATAATTCAGCCTAGAAGTAATAAATGCAGTCCTACATATTTTTTAATATGTACACTGAAGGATATATTCAGGTCTTTATGTCTTTAATACATTCCTAATTGCTGTGTTTTGTCTGGCTTCATGGATAGATAAAGCTGAGTATCATCTGCATGGTAATGCAAATGTATGCAATGGCTTCTAATAATACTGCCTAAGGGACACATGTATAATGTAAATACAATTGGTCCCAGTGCGGAACTGTGTGGAACTCCCTAATGAACCTGAAGACTCCCCATTTACATGAACAAATTAGATATTTTTCAAACCACTGCAATTCAGTTCAATTATATTTATATGGCACCAACAAACAGTCACCTCAAGGCAGTTGATGATTAATGCAGTGCAGTACCTTTAATACCTATGGCATGCTCTAATCTCTGTAATAAAATGTTATGGTCAACAGAATCAAAGCTGCACTGAGGTCCAACAGGACAAAAACAGAGACCAGTCCACTGTCAGAGGCCATAGGAAGTTCATTTGTAACCTTCACATGTGCAGAATGGGGCATGGGGGATATTTTCTTCATGCAGTTTGGAGTACAAACTGAGTTACTTGCCACAGTCTACCTGAGTATTGTTCCCGACCATGTCCATACCTTTATGGCCACAGGGTACCTGTTTTCTGATGGCTGCTTCCAGTAGGATAATGTTCCATGTCATGAAGCTCAAATCATCTTGAACTGGTTTCTTGACATTGAGTTCACTGCACTCAAATGGCCTCCACAGTCACCAGATCACAATCCAATGAATCACCTTTGGGATGTGGTGGAACGAGAGATTGACATCATGTATGTGCAGATGACAAACCTGCAGCAACTGTGTGACGCTATCATGGCAGTGTGGTCAAGAAGATTGAAGTAGTTCTGGAGGCAAAACGGGGTCCAGCCTTGTACTGTAAGTTGCTTCTGCAGCTCTTTTCTTTGGTTTTTTTAGCAGTGTTTTGTATCGACTGTTGACGCCATTTTTTCTCTTGAAAAGTGCTATGTCATATACTCAATATACAATAATATGTTCAGCTGAAAAAAAGTCCAGTTATGTTGCAAAATGTATAATTTGCTCAGTTGCTACTGTTGAAGAATCATTAGAAACACAGAATATGTAAAATCCTTAAAGAAATACTTGCACTGACACTCAACAGTCACTGTAAAGAAAATTACACTGTCAGACATTTTTCTTGACTCTAAAACAGTTTGACAGTGAAGTCTTGCACCCAGTGTGCAGTATAGAGTGCTTTAATACAGCAGACTTGGTTTTGAACCTTTGGTTCATTCTTGCCATAGAGGAGCAAACCGATGAGAACAAAAGAAATGAAATCAAAGCAAACTTTGTATTTTAACTTCAGGTCTGAAAACCCTCCACAACATACAAAAAGGTTCCTTCAGATTGTTGGTTGGCTGCTTTGCTATCATGGCTTAAATGACCATGACAGGTGAATTAGTCCATTGATGATAACGGTGATTTTGTGAACAACTACATACACCACACCGCCAACAGGATTCACTCGTCTGCCTTCACACGCATGAACCTGAGTAACATCCATCCTTAGTCCAGAGGGTCTAATACGATGTGGGCCCACCCTCTGCAGCTACAACAGCTTCAGCTCTTCTGGGAAGTCTTTCCACAGGTTTAGGAGTGTTTATGGGAATTTCTGACCGTTCTTCCACAAGCACATCTGTGAGGTCAGACACTGATGTTGGAGAGAAGGCCTGGCTCACAGTCTCCACTCTAATCCATCCCAAAGGTGTTCAGTCTGCATGCCTAGGTGATGGTTTCTACACCTGTGGCCATGGAAGGGACTGAAACACCTGAACTCAGTGATGTGGATGGTGAGTGGATACTTTTGGCAGCATAGTGTAACAAAGTGTTGGTCTTAGTACAGTAGTTGATAAGGCAGAAGATTTTACAGCAATGATGTTGCCATATGAAGCCAGGGGCAGGTGAGACCAGAAACAGTAATAAATGGAGCCGATACAAAAGGGCCTCGGCACTGTGAGCTCGGGCCCTGAGTATGAAGGCGATTGAAGTTGTGCTGCCATTAACTTCCAAATGGAATCATTGAGTCAGTGCTGGAAAAGGAAAAAGCCGATTGAGAACAGCTGCAGTGCTGCACTCAGAGCAAACAAACTGATTTTACAAGCTGCTGCAGAAATGGTAAAATGATTTAGTCAGAACTTAATTTGATAGTGGTTTCTGAAGGCATGATTGGAAGTATGTATAAATACTTTACTGTGGGAGGTTTCACTCACTGTAAGATTCATTTATACTCACTGAAATTTTATAAATAAACCTTTTAGTTTTTCATGTTTTTCTAAATAAAATATAGCCCTAAATAAAATATAGGCCGATCCACTGGAAGGTGTCGGGCTGTGTACTTGTACCTGTCCACGGATCAGCGCAGAAACCTGAGCACAGATTTGTTTTCATTCAGAAAAGTTTTTTATTGCACTGAAGCATCGCAGCTTCATCTGACTGCACAGAGTGAAGAACTACATTCATGTAGGTCATAGAGATTTTAAAATCTGATGCAAGAACCTTGAATTTTTTACTCATTATTGACCGCATACAGATCATAATGTAGACATAATTATGGTTTCTTAATATTTACAGTATTTCTAGAAGCTGATTGGTCTGCCTCTTTGGTTTGTTGCTATTAAATGTCCTTTAAGACACAGTTAAACTTCATTGAAAACAAAGCAACATTTTTCCAGAGATTTCTCATTAATTCAGTTTCCATAAAAAGCTACAGATGGTTCCTCAGTTTAAAGAGTAACAACACATTTCACTGAAAATTTAAATTCCTTAAACAAGTAGAACTACATTTCCTCTCATATTTAGAGCTTGCATCCCTGCATCTTTTAGGGCTGAGGACCCCGAGCATGTAATAAAACTTTCTCCTACAGATTTAATATGAAGCCTGTCAAAGAATTCTTCCAAATATTAAGGGTTTATTTATAATGATCAAAGGGGCGACTCGAGGATTCCCAAACACCAGTGCAGATGCACTTGAAGCTGCACTGAATTTGACATCAAACATCCCAAAGAGCCAAAAATACTTCCACATTTAGTCTCTGTTTGAGACCAGGCCCTGAGAGCTGTGGCACAGCAGTCACAGGCCGGGTTTGTCTCCATTACATCAAGTTTTTAATGTTTGAAAGAAGATTTCACTTGTTTTTGTTTTTCTTTACTTGGTTCCTTGGTTATTTTTATAAATTTGGGAGAACAGATGAATTAAAAAGACTTCTTTGTGTGTCTGGGTTTGTGTGGGGAGGTGCTCTTTTCTTTTCTAATGCCCATTGTAAGCTGCAGGAAGCACATCACTGCCTCAGGTTTGAGGAAGAGCCTTTTACTGTCATGTTCTCTTCCAGGTCAGGAATATTGACCTGAAACTGATCGTGAACATCACCAGTGCTGCCTCCTCCACAGCAGCAACCACACAGTTCTGATCAACAGAGCCTAAAGATCGGTCGCACAAATGTGTGACTCACCACAGATGTTAACATCTTTAGTGACTCACATCGCAGTTTAGCAGCACTTAGCTCCATACTCAGAGTCTCAAAGGACCAACACCCCCCCCCCAATAATCCTCATACACTTTTAGAAACACCAAGAAAGTTCAAGAAGATGCCAACACAGGATGTGTGTCTGTGTGAGAAGTCAGCGTCCCGTGGTCAGACTGCACGTTACATTTGTGTCCATTTTTTTCTCAGCCAAATAAAACTTTTTTCCCAGATGAGAAAAATAATCTGTCTGTTGGGATGGAAAAAAAATCTAATATCTTTGGGGTCTTGTTTTTATTTGAGAAACCTTTTTTCTTTCTACGTTTCAAAGATAAAAGCAGAGGAACTTAAATAATAAGCAGGAGAAATGAAATGTTGCATTAACCTCAGAGGTGTCATTGTGCCTGACAAATTCAGATTTCCTGGTTTTATTTAAAGCAGAAATAAGAACAGTTCGTGTGGAAAGAGTCGGAGATCTAGTTTTGGACAGAAACTCCTCAACTTCCACCAACATTCATTTCTCACGAGCTCAGATAACCTGCGAGCAGATCCTCGCGTAGGCGTCACTGTTGGCACACGTTCTTATCAGAAGTCAGCCGTCACACCGATCGCAGCAGCAGGGCTCCAGACCAGTGCACGTGACCTTCCAGACATGCTGTTTCTCCAGGGAGGAGTGATGCAGTCAGAGGTTATGTTTTACTGCTCAGCTGAGGTGGAGGTTTGTGGGTTTCAGGGCTGCTGGATGAGTGGGGTCTCCAGCTGACCCTGCCTCAGAGAATCACAGAGAAACGTCACTGCTTTGATTTTTAAAAATATGGTGCCTTCATCGTCTAACTTGGAGTTTCACTGCGACACACGGGCGGCGCTGCTGTGCGTTCTCAGTGGTGTGTAGTACAGTTTGGTTTGGGGTTTATTGTGTGTTTTTAGAACAGCTCCCCAGTTTAGGAGGTGAGCTCAAAGTTACTGCACTGAGCTCTACTGCAAAATTAGACATGCTTACTTTGTCGCTCTGTGGTTTAGACTGTGTGGGTTAATTAGTGTCTGTGTGTGTCTTGTGTACTATATATAGTTATGCTGCGAGGCTGTTTTGTAGAAGGACGTAAACCAACTTATTTACTGCAGGGAGCTGGTTTGACAGCTGAGGTGTGTGTGTGTGTGTGTAGGCTGAGAATAACAGCACAAACCTGCTTTCCTTCTAGGAATAATCCTGACAGCAGAGAGGCTTTTATTGTGACTGTAATCTGCAGATGTTGGAGCTGATTTCGTGTTGGCTCCTCACACCTCCACTTACTTCATACACCATAAAAACTGCATATCTGCAGATTAATACACTGTTAAAAAACAAATCAGGATGAAATGCTTGGACCCACAGTCCTGGTGCAGTGGGTCCTGGTTCCTCCTGGGGCCTCATGTGGTGAGAGTATGCAGGCTGAAGGAACCGATACCACTGACTGACCCCCCCCCCCCAGGCTGGGACCTCAATAGAAAACCTCTGGGTCATTATGTTTGGGTCCAGCCAACACAAACTACTCTGCACCATTTTGAGTTAGAGGCTCATGTTTCCTCTTTGATTTTTGGGGTGTCTTTGGCCTCTGCAGGCCCGGGTCAGTGCAGATATGATGAGTGTGTCAGTTTGAGCCCTTTGAGCAGAGTCGATCTCAGTGTTTTTACACAGCGACCTTGGATTTGTGTGCACGTGACACCTTTTTAAGTTGAGTAAAGAACACCAAAGCAGCCGGCAGGAGTTCAGCGTTATTTAAAAGCGTATTATCTTCTCAGCAGACGTCTCAGCTGTCTCGCTGCTCCTGTAAAAATGGCATTTATACATTTCTGTTACGAGATGATGCAGGCTCTCTCTAGGTGACAAATTGAGTCTCGATACAACAATGTGATAAAAAATCATTGGCGATGGGACAAAAAACTGTGACAATATTAAATATTGAGTTATAACAGCAGATGTCGTGTGGCTGGTGAAGCAGAGCTCTTCATGTTTGCAGCCTCTACCCGTGATTAAATTCTGGCTCTATAAAGCTGCAGTCTGCACCGAGTGCCATCTCCTCAAGATGCTTTATGTTTACTGTGGAGTGAATACAACGCAAACCTAATGTGAACGTTACTGCCAGCAGGATCAGGTGCTGTAAACCAGCTACAGACTGCAGCCTGTCAGTGGGTGCTGGCATTTCACCCAGAGTCAAAATGAGATGGAGTGCAAAGTGCTGTATCTAGCTTTGTGGAGGGTGCTGTCACACACACACAGTTTATGGAATTAACCAAAATAATGGATAGCAGTTTATTCGTCAATGCATCATCTTTAGGCTCCACACCGAATGCAAACCTAGGTGAGAGAAAGCCTCTTAATGTAAGTGACAGGTCTGCGGTGTTTATTTCAGCTTGACTGTATTGGTGGTGATCCACGCTAGCTGTGTGTCACGGTCATTAGAAACCAAAAGCAGTTTATATGAAAGTCCATCAAAGACAAACTCAGACCTGAGAAAGCTGCAGGGAAGGAGCCTCAGCCTGAGTGGTCTTTAAGAACCAGAGTACACAGAGCGTGGCAGGCGCACATCACTGAGCTGCTACACCAAAGCAGGTGATGCAGCCAGAGCAGCTGAACGCTGCATTTTTACCAAGTTAGTCATTTTTCACTTCCACATGGTAGAAAATAAAACATCAGTTGACACATGACACGACGGTCCCACAAGAAATGTGTGGCTCATAAAAATGTGCTAATCTGTGCATCAACACTGAAACCCAAGGATAGGAACACAGGGAAAGCCTGGGAGCCACTTTTTATTGCTTATTTCATTTACTTTGCAAAGTATTTGGGATAAAATATATAAAAAGTAATTAATCTGCAGTCTGCACTGTGTGTGCATGTGTGTGTGTTCTCCGAGGTTAGATGTATCCAAATTGTTGCCTGTTGTTGCTCTCAAACACACTCGGGTTCAGTTCGGTGGGGTTCGGTGTCCCCATCGTTCCTTCAGAGGTTATCTGTTATTGATCGGAGATCGGAGAGCGGCGCTGAGCCTCAGATGGACTTCTGTCTGTTCCTTATCTGTTTACTGTCTGCAACGCCAAAGAGACGCTGGACTGATATCTGCAGTTCATTTAGATCTTTGAGTCTTTGCTGTATCCTAGAGATCAGTCCCTGAGTGTGCGACTGACAGAGAAGCACATTTATCACGGCTGTGTTATTGTTAGGAGAAGAATTGTGTCTGTCTTTAGTCGAAGTTTAATGGTGAGCTGTCAGCCTAATTTTCAAAGTAAGCAGAGGCTTGGATTATATGCATGAAGAGAGAGCATAAAGTGAGCTCCTCATACGTCATGTCAGCATTCAGCAGCGTGCAGAGTTTCACATGTGTCTGCTGCAGAGGAAATGACACGTGACGTATGATGGTCAGTGTGCTATTTAGAAATTATTCAATTATTTCTCTTTTTTTGTGCCACACGATGAAGCCAACTGGAGTAAAAAGCTTTCAGCAATCTCTCATTTTCAGTCTCTCTCTCTAGCCGGACAAAAGACGGTCCTGGAAGATAATTGAAAGAGTTTTCAATTAATAAATGTGCCACTGATTTGCACTCGCAGCCTTCCTCGGTGTCCCGTGGTTACCCGGTCTGCCTCGCTCCAAAAATCCATTGTTTCAAATTGCACTTTTCATTTCACCGCCAGCTGTTTCGTTCTCCGCAGGTCCTTCCTGTGTTCTGCTCGGCTGCAGGAGAAAAGAGGGAAAAACAACCAAAGGAAATGAAGAAATTAAAGGGGGAGAAAAGATCTACATTAGGCATAATGGCTATCATTTTACATTTCATCAATTTGTCTCTTGGTGGTTACTGTGAGAGAATAACTGTCCTACTTTCTCCATTTCTTCTTACTTTTCTTCTCTCTGGCCAAGAAAATGAGCTTTTTGTCCTGAATGCTGTGCAGACGGTCAGCTGTGCACGTGCACGCCACGATCTCAGTTTCTGATTACGAAGGCCTGGAACGGCGAGAAGCAGTTAAATAAAAAAATTAACACGCAATCACTGAAATAATGGAACATGCAGGATTTAATTACCCTGCAACATTCGTATAAATTTGACACGTCCTGTTGTGACCGCGGCATCAGTCAGCCAATAAGTGGAAAGTTAACTGTGTGGAACACTTGGACTAGTTTTATTTATTTTGAGTGACAGTCCTTTAACAGCAGGACCGGGAGGATGTGTTTAGGGAATGTAAATATAGGAAAGATTGGAGGAATAAATGAGAGGGATGAACGTGGCTCCTGGGATCGGTCGTGTTTCAGTTTTTTTGTGTTTGGAGGTTTTTATGATTTTGTGGAGTTTCTGGTTGTTACCCTGTCCAGGATCTTCCCGTCTCTCTCGCCTCGCTCTCATTCACAGGTCGTTGTTTTCCTGCTGAGGTCGGTCTCCTGTGACGCGTACCTTTACTGTCCTGCTTCACCCTAACCCTGTTTCAAGTCTCACTTCCTGTTTTACTCTGAAGGCTCATCGGTGATTGTTTCACCTGCCGTTAGCTCACCTGTGTCCTCCTGTGTCGTGTGATCAGCTGTTGTTCTGTTCTGAATCCATTTAAACAGGAATGTTAACGACATACAAACAAACACCAACTCTATACAAACATCACATCCATTAATCTTTATCATCTTATCCACGCGCTGGAAAATAATGACTGCGTTTTGTTGTATTTACGTCTTTTAGTCTAAGGCAGATAAACTGGTCCAATCAGCCATTAATTAAACTGAACAAATAAGAGTTCAGTTTAATTAGTCTCATATAGGAAACTATAATTACTGTTCAAAACTGACTCTGTGTTGAAGATATGAATATTTGTATGTTCTGAAGAAGGGATGGACTGAATGAAACGAAGGCGCGCCGAGTTTGTTTACGACTCTGCAAACTCTGCGCTCGACATCTTTGTGCGTTCGATGATGTCATTACTGCTGATTGAGTTATTACAACTACAACCAGGAGCACTTTCACAAGTGCAACAAAAGCACAGAAACGTGTCCTTGTGGAATAATACACACAATAAAACATATTCCCCGAATTCTTTATGCTACTTATGATCTCACAGTTTTAATTTGCCGACATGCTCGAGTCTCTCCGGGGCGGGAGGCCGGGAATCTCCCGATGAAACCTTCACGGACACGCGCAGTGACTTCCAGAGGTTTCACCACACGGCAGGAAACAAGAACGGGCATTTTTTCTTATCCCACCTCCTCTCCTTAAAATTAGATTTATATGCACCTAATTTACATATGCAGGGTGTTTCTGAAGAATACTACGGCTAGCTGGGCTGTATTTCTAACTAAATAATGAGGAAATATTATTAATTATTTAATTTGTTTCCACAAACCTCAATCATGCTCGCGTCAATCACAGCATTAAGATCGTCTCTTACTGAACAGGGCACCTGCATGCAAGAAGCTAAAGGCACAGAGGATATGATGGAGTAAGGATGGAGCTGCCAGGCAGGCGGAGAACCTCAGAGAAGGGTCACGGATGTAGAGGACATGCAGAGGGCTGGTGTGAGGAAAGAGGATGATATGGATGCAGATGATCCACTGTGGTGACCCCTAAAGGGAGCAGCCAAAAGAAGGAGGAGGAGATTTTACTGAACTCGTTTTAAATTATCTGCATTCACATAAAACACACTGCTCAAAAAATTAAATGAAACAGCTGTTTTTAATCAGAGTTTAGCATCAAGTCATTTAAACTTCTTAGATGTTGATCTGGTCAGAAGGTCTGCTGTGTCTCAGCACAGTCTCAGAGCATGGAGGAGGTTCCAGGAGACAGGCACTTACTGTAGGAGAGCTGGACAGGAGAAGGTCCTTAACCCATCAGCTGGACCGGGATCTGCTCCTGTGTGCAAGGAGGAACAGGAGGAGCACTGCAGAGCTACAGAACGACCTCCAGCAGCCGCTGGGGTGAATGTTCTGAGCAAACAATCACAACAGACTTCATGAGGGGAGGCCTGAGGGTCCGAAGTCCTCTGGTGGGCGCTGTGCTCACTGCCTGGCACCGTGGAGCCTAACTGGCATTTGCCGGTCAGGTGGGTTGGTTGTGGCTCAGGAGGTTGAGCTGGTCAACCTCCTGAGCCACAACCAACACACCTGATCCGGAAGGTTTGCAGTTTGATTCCTGGCTGCATGCCAAAGTATCCTCGGGCAAGATACTGAACCCCAAGTCGAGTATGAATGTGTGTGAGTGGTAGACAGTTAGCTCAGATACAGATGGAGGTGCTTGTATGAAAGGGTGGATGCAGATGTGCCGTCTAAGCGCTTTGAGTGCTCAGAGTAGAAAAGTGCTGCATGAGAACGATCCATTTACCCTGGAAGACCTCTGGGACATTATATCCACCTCAGACTGTCCAGGAGCTCAGTGATGCTCTGCTCCAGATCTGTGGAGATCCTCAGGACACCATCCATCATCTCATTAGGAGCCCCGACATACAAACTGGGGGCCGCACAAACTAGTGTTTTGAGTTGCTGCATCATTTTTCCCTTTGATTTTGGGAATTCAACCTCTGTAGGTTATAATATTCATTTCCATCAAAGAGCGTGGTATGCCTTTATTCCTAACTCATTATCCAGTCTATATCAGGATAGTTATCCAGCAAATCGTTCCTTTAATTCTTTTGGAGCATCTGGGAAACACGGGCTCGGCCCGGAAATCCACGTCTGTTTGGAAAAACTGTCCGTGGCCCCCAGGGCCAGCAGACGGCCCCGTATGAGATCAGTCATGTTATATGATGTCTCCAGGCCAACCTCGGAAAGTTTCATTAAAAGAACAATTTCTCTTCATAAAGAAACTCAACAAACTTTTTTGTTACACTGGCAGCAATATCTGCCCGTACAGAGTGATGGGCCGTCTAACATTATTACAGCCGTGCTGTTTGACTCAAACTGTGTTGTAGCTTTTAACTTGAAGAGGAGCCGGCGGGATCGGCAGCGCGTCGGGAACAGGATCGTCGCTCCAGTCCGACCAGGAGCTGCAGCCAGGAGAGCCGAGTCCTCTCAGCAGACACACCTTCTGTTACGCATGTTTCTCCATCTACTGGCAACAAGCAGCCCTTTTTCCCTCTTTGTGAGGTTACTGTTAGTCTGAAGTGCCTTTAACCCTGTGCTCATTACTGCCATCGAGGCAGATTCAATCACTTCCCTCTGTGCAAGCAAAATGAAACCATAACCTTAAAAATACGAGCGGGAGGAAAAGCAAACATGATTAAATCTGAGTTCAATTATCAGCTGTTAATGAGGAGACGGGATCTCTGTGAGCTTCAAGTGAAAGTCTGAACAAAATAAATCAGGATGACAGAATGATTAGTTATGACTCATCTTTTTTTGTTGGGGGGGGGGTCAGCTCTGTTCAGGCATGATATGCCTCACTACATAAAGTCTCTGTAAAAAAAAAAATTAGTATTGACATAATACAGCCGCTGCAACAGTTTAAATATTTTTCTTTAGCGGTGCTGGAGATGAGCTGGTGTCAAAGTGTAGCTAAACATCAGATCTTCTGTGTGCTGTGACTTCTGGATCGTGAAGCTGGTTCAGTTCTCCTGAGAACATGACGGTGATGCTCAAAGGTTCTTATAAAATGAGCTTAGCCGCATCTTTCAACAGGGCTTAAAACTGCTTATGAACCTCAAAAATGCAGCTTAAAATTTCCGCCCACCATGTCTACATTCTCACAATATGGCGGTGACTCTTTGCATCGTGGGTGTGGTATTAACTGCAGCACACAGGAGACAGCAGGGGGCGGAGGATCATTAACAGAGCCGTAAAAAGTGAATTACCAACACTCACGGACAGTCCGATACGCCGCGGCCACTCTGACATGTGATGCATCACTTGTGACATTGCTGTGAGAGTAGGCGTGTGCCCGTGGTGGCTGGATAACCAATCCAAGGCCTGGGATGAAACTCTTGACTTCAGCGGTCAGATTCTTTCTTTCTTTATTTCCATAAAAATGGGCCGGCACTTCTCTGCTCTAATTCAGCACTCAGAACACTTTTTACTACAAGCCTCACTCGCCCAGACTCACGCACACACCAATGGGGGCTACTCAGGGTTCAGTACCTTGCTCAAGGGTACTTCAACATGCAGTCTACAGGATGCAGCAATCAAATCAGCGACCTTCTGACTAGTTCTCGTCTGTCGCTGACCCACTCTAGCCGCTGCCGTCTTATGTATCCGCTTCTTTTGTCTTTCTCTTTAAGTGTAATAATGGTGATCCTTACAGAGTGATGCTATTACCATTTTAAAATGCTGTATTTTCCAGCCCCTCCTTTAAAAGCGCTGATTCTGAGGCGCAGCGTGCATTGAATGGCAGATCCTTTTTTAACTCGTGCTTTGTGTTGAAGGTGAATTAAACGTGTTATTTGAGGGCTCTTCAGGTCTGAGGGGGCTGCGTGCTCTCCTCATCATCACACAGACTCACACCTCAAAGACGAGCTGCAATCTGCACTAAAGATGTTTCTCCTGCATCTCCTCCACTTGTGTATATGACACCAGCTCCTTCCGCCTCCCCCGCTCGTTACTCCTCCTTTCATACCTCAAACTAGAACTTGTTATCTTTTATCCCACCCTGCACACCTCTCCTCGCACATTAACAAGTACAAGACACCCGAGCTCGCTGCCTTTCTTCTTCTTTTACTTCTCCTAACTAGTTCCTTCTCTCCGTCTGTTCTGCAGATAAAAGGAGGCTCCGGTTTCTGTCTGCAGGGGTTTAAACATCCTTCTTGATTATTCCGAGGAAGCTGTCAGACAGCTGCTATCTGTGGCAGATAGATAGCTGACAAAAACAAAGTTCCTCCTGATCCCTGAGTGTTGACCAGCGGTCTGTGCTGAAAGTCACGATCAGTTGTTTTTGGTGATAATGAAAGATGCTTATAGATAATTAAAATACCTGTAGGAAGACTCTTTATTGATATACTTATCAGGTCCATGTGTTATGAGCTCCACAGTTCCAGGCAGGAATACTGCGCACACTGTCTAATTTTCAGTTTGTACCTTGTCTGGTCTTTTCAGCCATATTACACAGTTATTAACCTGTAAGTCTGAGGCAGCTTATTCTGTCTGACACTGAAATAGAGAGGAAGAGGTCAGCTGCAGAGAAATTGGATAAACATGACTGTTCGTGTTATTAGAGGCGGTGACGGCGAGGCATGCCAATCAGCTGTCAGAGAGATTTATGGATGCAGGACAAGAATGAGAAAGCTATCATCACTGTGCTGCTGCTAATAATAAGATAAAGTTTAAACAAATCAGGCTTCGAGCAAAACACGACGGAGTTCATTGAGCTCGTGGGCAATAAAAAAAAACAAAAACTTTAGAGTTGAATTTAAAGTAAAAGTTATTACATCCTGTTAGAGCAAACAAGTTCAAATAGCAGTGCTTCAAATACTGTGGTTATGAAGTCCTGTGAGCATGCCTCATGTTCCACTGTGTGTGAGTGCACCTGTTCCCATTTCCAGCAGGTAATAACTGTAATCCTGCCGCACCACACCGACAGTTGTTTTCATGTCTCCCTTCACATTCTGTGTCAGCTGCAGCAGAAAAACATGCTCCATTTTATCCGTCCTGTTAAGCATTTTTATGTTTTGATTACATTTACAATATTGTCATAGAAAATTCTCCCTCAGGTTAAGCGTAGCATGTTTATTACTGCGCTGAACACCGGCAGAGTGGGCGGTTTCCCCGAAAAATGAAATGCAGGTAGTTTTATTATTCTGTTTTTGTGTCAGCTGCCCGGTGCTGGAGAAGCACGTCTGAGGGCATTAGATGGAGTATTTTCTCAAAACGTGCATTAAAAAAACAAACAAACGCATTATTCAAATAAATCCACCGGCCTCGTTCTGAACTGATATTTGCTAACATAAAGAAATGTGCAGCCTGTAGCCGACAGCTCAGCTGATGCAGACAGCTTTATTTCTGCATCCTGTCCAAGAATCCTGCGGTGGGCGGAGCCAGTCGGCAGGTGTAGTTTGGTAGAAACATTTAGTAGCAGTACAGTATCTGTATTTGACTGTATTTAGACATAAAGAGTTGATGCCTGCTGCTCTATCATTTGCTAATATTATTGGGTGAGTTGGCGAACACCAGCTGTACTCAGACTGCCTCGTGTGTGAAACGTTGAAGAAAAGCATCCTGTTGGCGGGAAACTTCAATCAAAATGACTCATTATTCTGTTATGAATCTATTTTTGCCTTTTATGTGTAAAATGTTTCCACAGCCCAGACGTACTTGTGACGTTTCTCTGAGGTAAAATCTTGGGGTATTTGAGACATGTGGGCATGGATCATCATTTCAGAACAGAGACACTTTTACTTTTCTTTAGTCGCGTGGTTCTCAAGGCGGGGAATCGGCAGAACGACACCTCAGTGTGACAGAGGAGAGTTTCACTGGTCACTGTGCTAACATGCCAGCTAACGTACCAGCTAATGTACCAGCTAACGTACCTGCTAACATACAGCTAATGCACCAGCTAATGTACCAGCTAACGTACCTGCTAACATACAGCTAATGCACCAGCTAATGTACCAGCTAATGTACCAGCTAACGTACCTGCTAACATACAGCTAATGCACCAGCTAACATACCAGCTAACATTCATGCTAACATTTCCTTGTTCCGCCATGAGAATCAATCCGACGTTCCACATTTGTTCCTTTGACTTTTCTCCGAGGTCGTTGGCGCCGTCACCACAGTTTAGTCTAAGGGAGCAGCTGAGTTTCCGTTCAAGTTCACCGAAAGTTTATTCATATTTGAGAAATAATGACATCATTAAATGATATCCACAGAATCTGATCCTGTGAGAAATGTGCAGATTTTGTATTTCTGTTTTATTTCTAGATTTCTGAAATAATTTTAACCACAGATAAATAAATGTGCACAACAGGATCTCATTAGACAATAATTTGCTAACATATGACTTTTTTTGTAAGAAATCTGAATCAAAAGAAAAAATCATGTTAACGAAGGCTGTTTATTTTTCATACTGCCGCACACCTTCAGTCATATTTTGGTCTGTCACACAAACTGGAGCTTCTTCTTTGCTTGTTTCTCTCCTGGGAGCTGTGCTCGCAGTAATATGGCGAATAACTAAAACAAAGAAGCGCCGCTGCCTGCAGCAGCTAATGCCTCTGAGTCACCTGATGAGCTACCAGCGCATTTCTGAGGCACATCGATGGCTGTAAATACCGTTAACTATAATCGTATCAACAGGTCAGGTCTAATTAAGAGTTTAATGGGTCATTGACATACATTAATGATGAAATTGCCTTTATGGTGAACACTGCTGTACTGACTGTACTGCAGCACAGCAGCCTCCCCTGTAGAGCTGCAGGAAGGCTTTCAGTATCCATCAATCACGATGCTTTTTGCAGGGGCGTGAGATTTCATTGTTTTCCTTTTTCTTCTTTTTCTTTTTCCCCTTTCAAATCTTTCCGCTTTGCCCTCGTCACATTATTTTTGAATTCAAGCATTATTACAGTGGGACGGATTTAAAAAGAAATTGGTTCTGAGTTTATAGTGCGGACTCTGATGGTGTGAGTGGCACTGATGCGACGGTAAACAATAGGAAATTGGGTTTTAAAATAAGACACCGGGGGATTTGATGCATGGTGGGGAATGGTGGAGTCGCTTTAGGGAAGGAATGACAGAGATTTCTATCAAAATGAAGGTAGAAGACATAAACAGAAGATCACACTTCCAGGAGTGTATCTCTTGGATCTGTTCTGTGGGAGCCTCACGACAGCGACAGGTTGACCTCCATTAGAAATCGGGTTTATCCTTTAATGCCTTTTTTCTTTCCCCTTCGGCAACTTGGAGGAAAGAAAGAGTCACCTGTGGGTTCCTCACACCCACACAGTTACTCTTCATGCTCCATTGTTGGCCCAGTCATAAGACTTAATTGTCATTGTGTTTAATTTTTCAGTCTGATATTATGCTCACAGCTATTTCTGCTACACAGAGCTTTATTTTGCAGTCAGCAGTGTTTGTCTGTCACATCTATATTATTTTAATTCAGCTCAGGCTTGTTGGCAGCTCTGCAGAGAAGTTAACGCTGTGTTAATTGTGTTTATTAAAGAGTTATTTTCTCTCTTGCTCTTGAAACTCCCTTGCTGTACTTGCCAACCACCCATAATTTTCTTCCCATCTGCAAAACATCTGAAATCCTTCCTGCATGCATGAAACCGTGCCGACATGCAGGCTCACAGTGAGGAAGCAGAATTCAGACAGACATATTAGTGCAACCTGTGGGGATAACCAATGCATTACATAAACTTCCTGAGTCTGCAGTGGGAAGCATCATTACTGTTTAAGAAAGAGGAAGCTGTGCGGAAACAGCACCTTGGCCTTGTTGTCTGAGTCGTATGATATTCATGTTCTCTGGTAGAAGGAGGTCAATCAATCCAACGGTGTAAAAGCAGGATATTACATCAGCACGAGAACAGCTCTCTGTACACAAAAGCAGGAGAGACGGAAAGGCTCATAATGAGCAGGACGATGCTGCACGTGACAACAAACACTTTCAGGTTATTGTTAAATTGTAACAAGTCTGAGACAATTCTTTAAAATGACCCCAGAGGTTCAGATGAAAAACAGCTTATTTCAGACACGAATACTTCATGATACTAAACTCTAAATTAGCTATAGGTGTGCCAGGTATGTGGTCACTAAATGAGCTGGATGGATGGATGGATGGATGGATGGATGGATGGATGGATGGCTCAAGAACTAAGTGGAATGAATATGATTGACGTGGAAATAAATCCTGCTGAAGTTATTATTTATTATGCTCACCATTATATTCAACAAAATTCAACTTTTTTTTGGCCATCCTCCCCTCGGGATGGCAAGACGTTACGAAGCCCTGCTTTAGTCGGTCCGGGCTCCCGACCCCAGTGTTTGGAAACAAGGTTAGATTTAGTGCAGGTCACAGGTTATAGGATGATTCGTGCGAAGTCTTAATCTGAAAGTAATTAGTTAGAAGAAGAGGAAGTGTGGATGAGCATATGTCTGCTGCGAGTGGGTTGGTTTTGCATCTCTCCTTCATGCTCCTCTCAAAGGTGAGCTCCTCTGTGAGTCGAAAGTTTGACCATGAACCATAAAAGGCTGATTTCCTGAATCCCTAAAAAAAGAGGATTTGCATATTTTTAACATAAATTGCAGTTTTTCTCTGAACAGTAGATCTTAGTAATGAACATTGCTCATTCATGAAAAGCTTACCTTTGTGTACACACACCTTTGATCCATCACTACAATCCGGGACTTTATAATCCTAATCCGTCCCATTCCTTACCGCTCCTGCAGCCAAATGTTTCCTGTGATCATCCCTTCAGACTCAATTTTATTTCAGTGCTGTCAGTTTTTTTCCCCCCTCAGCTTTTTAATTATTTAGCTGATGCTGTTGCTGTTGTGAGTTTGATGCATCTGTGGCTCTGACATATGAAAGCTGTTGGTTCTTTTCCCAACAGTATACACACTCGACAAACACCAGAGGGATGTTGAGATCCTCGGTGCTGCTCGCAGTTTAGAAAATTATTTCAACACATCTCCACTTCAATTTTAATTCCTGAAGCTGTTATCTTGACATATTTTGTTGTGCGTGTGTCTGCAGTTGTAAACAGTCCTTCATGCCCTGCCAAGGTGATCGTCTCCCGTACAAAGACGGGGAGCATTTCAGTGACTCGTCTCGCACACATTTAATGGCTGTCCTTTTGGATGCCGCTTTCTTTCACCTTCTTTTTTCTTCTCTGATTGTATGGGTTCACTTACATGTTGTTTTCGTGACAGTGTAGACAGCTTTTCTAATGGAAGCTACTCCTCTTTGCATTCATCCGTCTGTCTTCATGAAACCCTGTTTTCAGCCCACCCTCGCAGTCTTCTCGTTTTGCATAAAAGGATCAATGTCACACAAAAAGAAAACTCGGGCAAGAAAATTTAAGAGTTAAGTAATGTCAGTGAGTAATTAGTATAAAGTGACTGTAATGTGTGAGTGTTTTATCTGAATTAATTAGCAATGAAGCAGAATAAAAGGATGACAAAGGAGAGCGTAATTGATGTATGTAGCTGGATGTTCCAAGGCAGAAAGCACTGACATACAGGCACATTTTCTAAATCATCTTCTACATAAGGAAATAAATCAAGTGGATTTATTGTTGCCATTTTATCATAAGATATTCCAGCTCGCCCCTATTGGGGGTCTTTGTCCTCCAAGCTCGGGTCCTCTACCAGAGGCCTGGGAGCTTGAGGTATCTTGGCTGTTCCCAGTATTGCGCTCTTCTGGACAGAGATCTCGGATGCTGTTCCAGGAATCTTCTGGAGGCACTCTCCCAGTTTGGGGGTCACTGCCCCGGGTGTTCTGATTACCACGGGGACCACTGTTACCTTCATCTTCCACGTGCTCTCCAGCTCCTCTCTGAGCCCTTGGTATTTGTCAAGCTTCTCGTGTTCCTTCTTCCTGATGTAGCAATACCAAGTGATGGGAAGCGTCTATCACTACGACCTTCTCCCTTTGTTTGTCCACCACTACGATGTCCGGTTGGTTAGCCATCACCAGTTTGTCTGTCTGTATCTGGAAGTCCCACAGGATCTTAGCTCCGTTGTTCTCAACCACCCTTGGGGGCGTGTCCCATTTTGACCTCAGGACTTCCAGGTCATACTCGGCACAGATGTTCCTGTATACTATGCCGGCCACTTGGTTATGGCGTTCCATGTTTGCCCTGCCTGCTAGCATCTTGCACCCTGCTGTTATGTGCTGGATCGTCTCAGGAGCATCTCTGCACAGCCTGCACCTGGGGTCTTGCCTGGTGTGGTAGACCCCAGCCTCTATCGATCTTGTGCTCAGAGCTTGTTCCTGTGCTGCCATGATTAGTGCCTCTGTGCAGTCTGTCAGTCCGACCATTGGTAGGATTTCTCTGTCAGCCACTTCTTCTATCTGCTGGTGGTACATGCCGTGCAGAGGCCTGTCCTTCCATGATGGTTCCTGTTCCTCCTCCTCTTCTTTCTAATGTTTCTGCTGCCTGAGGTACTCACTGAGCACATATTCCTGATGTACTCATTTATATATCTCTCTGTGTATATGTATATGTAGCTAATGCTACAGAGATGAAATTAAAGTTGAAGATTAATTTCATTCCATCAAAGCAGAGCACACTGTTTAATGGTGCTGTCACTTTGGTTTGAAAGCAACTGTTATTCATTCTCACATGGATGAGGATGTTTGTGGCACTCTGGTTGGTTGTGTGCCGTTTGAACTGCAGTGTGGATTTAGTTTCACACTGTCTGAGTAGCTTACAATAATTTATAAACTAAATGCACGTGGTATCTGCAGCAGTGCAATTATTGGTTCCTCTAAATTCTCAGCATTCCCATTTTTCCCCTTTTAGGCCGAGGTAAACATCACACATTTGCTTGCACTCTTCTTCTCTGCTGTGCATATCAATGAACCCAAGACAGAATAGTTCAATGTCAGCATCAATCAATACTCTTGTGTTTGGCTGTCTAGGAAGCAAATTGGCCATGGCTAAACAACAACCGCCCAATCATGGCTTATCAACCATAACCGCTCCGGCATCCCTGTAAATTCTAGATCAAAGTGGTATCCATGCTCTTTAGCCACTGAGCAGAACCAGAAGTAGATGTTTTTCAGCAGCGTTTCACCGAATTATCAGGTAATACTTTAAATGTGACTGGAACAAGTGAGCAGACATCATGCAGTTGCAGTGGTACATCAAAACCTGCTATATTAAAGTGAACTAATTCCAAAAAGAAAGGTTTGCATGTGACCCGATGTCCTGCCAGAAGGTTGTTGTTTTCCCCGCAAACAGGAAACTGCGGCGCTTGTTTGGCAGTTTGATGTCTTGGTTTTTAAAAGTGGATGTGAGAGCTGAATGTGACTGAGAAGGTGAGGGACGACAGACATTAGAAGGAATGCAGGCCTCAGATAAACTACTTCTGCACTGGCTTCACTGTTTAGACCCAGCGGCTCCGTCTTTTATTATGTTCTATGATCTTTATACTTCCCAAAGCCTGTCTGTTTTACTGACGCCCAGAGCTGGACTGGTGCAGTGTTACTGTACCACACTGTGCCGGAGCCTCTCCTGCATGTGATGGTATTGCATCAGAGTTCATGCTGATGTTCTCAGGTCTCCCCTGCTCCTCGTTAGATTCGGGGAATTTTGCACATTAACTTTGCCAAAGTCATTATTTAGTCTTCACCCTACAAGTGTGTCTTTATCAAAATGTAGAGGAGGGAGGTTATCTGGATGGTTAACTGCAATTCAGTGACTGCTGGGGAGCGTTCTAATTAACTGCTGTAACTGCTGTTTGTTGTGATAAAATAAGACGTTATTACCATGACAACACTCCAGCTGGAGTTTTCCTCTATAAAAAAAAAAGGCACAGTCATGACGACAACTAATTTTACGTTTTATACCACTAGATATGACTTTGGAGACACCCCCCCCCCCACACACACACACAACACACACAAAGGCAGAAATGTGACTCCATATTAGAAGAAACCAAGGTTAATGAGCATATTACCACAATAATACCATTTTCTTTTAGACTCCAGTAAACCCTAAGTGTTATCTTTGTTCAGGTAGTGTAATGGTTCACGGCTATTTTTATGTTTATAATGGCAGAATGATCACATCCTGTTCTTATGGTTCAGATCGGGTTTGACCGGAGCCCAAGAATTACATCGTAAAGTGTCCATAATAAACTCTGAACACAGATTAAAGAAGGAGGCCTTTTTTCTTACCCCTCCTAATTCAATTGCATAATCCTAGCTACGGTGGCCGCTGTAGGATAAACACTTCTGGTTGCTGTTCATCTGTAGTGAGTCTAGATTGTCAGTCTGCCGTTTCCTTCAGCTGTGTCCACGTCCGTTTACCCTGGAGGAGGATGTAGCACTTTGTGAGAGGAGTTCGGTACGATTCGATGGGCCAGTAAAGCTTCTGTCCAATGACAGCGATACTGAGGTGTGTTGTTGAGGAAATCCTGAACTCTTCTGTCGGTAAGCGCTGCTGTTTGCTGGCATTAGTGAAGCTCTCTCTGAAGTGGATCTAACATTGGTGGGGGTGGGACACTTAGAGAATAAACCCTCGTACAAGGGAAAGTGTGATTTGTAGGACACTGAGCCTGAGATTAGCTGCCATAATGGTAACATATCACCAGCTGTTGTTGTTGTTGCTGACCCGAGACGGGAGGGTCACATGTCTGATCTGCAATAATATCGGGAATAAATAAGACTGTTTTTAATGATTTGATGTGTTAGAGCTCTGACTTCAGTTCAGGAGGCCTGAGGTAAGGAGGAAGAGTATGAGGTGGCAATGAATGAGGCAAGAGAGCAGTGATGGAGTAAGGTGGAGTAAGGTGTTCTACATATTGGCTGGTCTCTGCAATTCCTTCAGGCCACTGTATTCAGGATGGTGGGGCAAAAAGGTGGCTTCCACAAACCATTCCACCCACCCATCCATCCATCCACCCATTGTAGACTGGTTGGGGGCGGGAGCCTCACCCAGCTGTACCTTTAAATAGATTTTATTGAGAGGGAAATCTGCAGGAACATTTAAGAACTGTTGGGATTTATTATATAACCATGAATAACCTTTACAACCATTAAACCATTAAACATGGTCCTTACAGCTATATCATAAAAAAATCCTTGTAACCATAATATATAATTGTCGATATTATTCACCATTAATTAACACCTGGAGCACCACAGATTAAGAAAGCTTATGGCCGATGAGTCTGTGCATTCAGAGTGGTGGTAGGAAACTTTGCATGTGCAGAACCTGCAGATGTTTCCTACAGTCAGTGAAAGCTCAGGTTACAGCATGCTTACAGTTTAGATTTGATGAATATTGTTAACATCTGAAACGTTTTCTTGATGGGATCTGTATCATATCTTTACTAACCCAGAGGAGACTAAAAGTATTTGGATAAAAGTGGTTTAGCAGAAGCTAATCAGAAGCCTGCTGAAGGGCCTTCTATTATGAAACAGGGCTGTAATGTTATCCTACATTTATTCTATAATTGCATTAATCGCAGGAGGATATCCCCATCGCTGATGGGTTTTGTTATGCAGGTGCTTGTAGGTGTAAACATAATGTAATGCACTCACATTTATATAATATTTTCTAGTCTTACTGAGCACTCAGTCTTTTTACAAGTCACATTTTACACATACAGCAGTTTATCTACTTCACATCTAACTCTCCAACATAGAACCACCAGTTAGCCAACACGGATGTCTTTGGGAGGATCCTGGAATAGCTGGAGGAAGCTCATGTGGGAATGGGGGGGAGCATCTGCACAGAAACCCCCCTGCTGAGGAACCTCTGTGCTGGGGCTAACCACCCCAGCAGTGTGCCACCCAATTACAGATGCTGGGTCTATATCAAGTCACCGTCTGACCTCTGTATAACCTCTGCTCCTTTTGTGCATCATAAGTGATCGCTCCTGTGGTGTTTTACTATTTCACTTTTTGGAGATCCTCCCCTGATCCTTCAAAGACCTGCAGGTGTGTCTCTGTGCTCAGGTGGTGGACACACAGTTAGTTGCTGTGACGGTGTCAGGGTCCCTCTTTCAGCACTGTACCGTTAGAAAAATCAAATCCATGGGAATAAATACGGGTCAAAAACAGCCTACAGAAATTTGTAGCACTGGCACAAAACTGGAAAAAAAGTAAATATTTTAATTTCTGTGTATTTTGTGTCACTTTAGGAAAAGTCATCAAATTCCAGGCTTTAAAATGATGTAAGGGTTAACACACTCAGTTTGTATCGCAGTGAACACTCACTTTATTTTTGCTGTTTGTGGACTTTGAAAAAGAAACATTGTGTTCCCGTGTCAGCCTGAACGGTTGAACAGGTAACAGAAATGTTAAAATTGTGTGGAGCAGCAGATTTCTGATTTAAGACTCAATTCTGCACTGAAACACAAACGCTGTTTGAAAACTGCATCAAATGAGTTCTTGTTAAAGTCGCAGCTGCTCAGTGTAAAAAGGTGAAGTACACCCAGGACAGGTCGCCCACAAAACTAACACCGAGAGACGACAACTACACATGCGCACAATCACCCCGAGGCCAGATTAGACTCATTTATCTCTTTAGGCTGTTAGGGGAACCAGGCCACCAGCAGAAACCATCCTGCAGGCATGAGGAGAACATGCAAGCTCCAACTAGGAAGACCCCAGTTAACCAGCAGGTTAGAACCCAAAACCAGTTCACTACGAGGATGCATCAGACTTATTATTCTAGTTAAAAAACAAAAACAACAAACAAACAACAAAATCCCAGGCTAATGTAGCTGCAGATATGATGCTAATGTAGCTGCAGATATGATGCTAATGTAGCTGCAGATAGATGCTAATGTGGCTGCAGATATGATGCTAATGTGGCTGCAGTTATGATGCTAATTTGGCTGCAGTTATGATGCTAATGTGGCTGCAGTTATGATGCTAATGTGGCTGCAGATATTATGCTAATGTGGCTGCAGATATGATGCTAATGTGGCTGCAGATATGATGCTAATGTGGCTGCAGATATGATGCTAATGTGGCTGCAGATATGATGCTAATGTGGCTGCAGATATGATGCTAATGTGGCTGCAGTTATGATGCTAATGTGGCTGCAGTTATGATGCTAATGTGGCTGCAGTTATGATGCTAATGTGGCTGCAGATATGATGCTAATGTGGCTGCAGTTAGTCATTTTAAATTAATAACACTGTAAATCAGTTGCCAAACTCTACTTTTACACTATAGCTGTGCAAACCATCATATTAGCATCATAACATCATAACATATGCTAATATGTTGTGGAATATAAATCGACCTCAGAGCCACAGCAGCAGCAGCATAGGTCAGCTAAAGAGGTCAGTCCACAACAACAACAATTTAAGGGACCTCAGTTTGGTCATCGTGCTGTAATATTAGGGTTCTCTCTCCAACCAAATTCCACTTTAACCCCTGTACAGTACCGCTAGCAGGAGTTAAAGAGGCTCCTGGGTTTAAACCTATGAGCCGGGGGGGGGGGCTTTCGGTTCCTGCTTGGGTTCTCTCCTGGTCCGTCCCACAGGGTGGTGAAATGTTCAGCATGTACCCTGCCCCTGACTCCTGACAGCTGGAATAGGCTTCAGACCCCCACAACCCTGAATTAAACAAAAAGTTAACCAAATGGATGGATGGTACCACTCCCATTTCATAAATCTGTGCACTGTCATTTTCAGAAGCTCTGTGTTGTTTATTAATGTCACTAAGGTTTCTTTGGGTGGACAGAACCAGCTTGGTTGAGCGTTACATAAAAATCATGGTTTGCAAAAAGGTTTGTTTAAAAAGGATACTGAGCCATAACCACCCCGAACACTTAAAATAACCGAGATTAAAAAAGAAAATTGAGTTTCCTGAAAACGAGTCCAGCTTCTGCACATGTTCCCGTCATTGGTATTTCAGAATGATTTCTTTCTTTGATTTGTTTTTGTAGGATTTTGTAGAATTTGTTTTTTATGATTTTTTGGGGGGTAATAACAAAATCAATGTGTTATAGTTGGTAATAATCAGAAGCTAACTGTGAGGCTCAGTATTACCTCTGAACATAAGACCTGTGCAAAGGAAAGTGTTTTTAATCTTCTGCTGTCACTCATATTTAATGTAGGTGTGCGAGTTATTTTAAGTCTGCCTATAATAATGTGCATTGATACATTTGCATATATGTAGACATAACTTGAGAATCAACTCAACACCTGTTTTTGAAACATATTCAAAAATATTTTACTGAGTATCGGCAGAGCTGATAATTGTTGAAGCTCCCTGATGATTTATTCAGTAAACAGGCAGCACAAACGACACAGAAGATAAATAATCCCTCCCTCCTACCTGAAAACATAAATTGTAAATGTCCAGTCGTTACCAGGCGGCAGAGGCATCAATCGAGGAAAATATTAGAGGAGGTCTGCAGCGTCTAACAGGTCCAATCCCTCTGCAGAACTGCACCACTGTCAGTTTCATTTTACCTCAACTCACACAATAAAAGGCCAATTACAGTCATAGCAGAAAACAAACAAAGGAGGAATCCACATGAGAAATGACTAGACCCACGAGAGCGTTTCTGTTTTTTTAACAGCCGAGTGTTTCACTGAAGGGGAGATTTAATGTTTCTGCTCGTGTTCTTCGACTGTATGCACATCCAGTCTCAATCATTACCCGTCGACACGCTGAAGTTGGGCAGCTTCATTTAAGGCAGTTTGCTATACCTAATGTATAGGCGTGTGGGTGTGTAAGCGCACACTAAATCCAGGGGATGTTGATTGGCGTGAACTCTTCATATACACAGTGTGTGTGTGTGTGTGTATATATGGTCCTCTGGAGTCGATCATGTGTGATTGAGCTGCAGTGGAGATGCCGATGACTAAATGAGGAGAGGTTGAGCAAGGTCAGAGAAAAAAATCGGATTTGGCGAAATGTTTTTTGCTTTGAACCCACTCACTGCGGTGGAAGAAAAACGTGTGGAGTTCTCTGCCATGCATCTTTGCCTTCAGGCTGAACTGCCTAATTCACCGTAAGGGTTTTACATGAGCACACTCCACACTTCCATGCTGGCCTCTGTCTGCTCTCCCCCTCATGTACACATGTTCATTTCAGGAATTTCACAGATCCAGAGATTACGAAGAGGTGAGATAGATGTAGGCGTTCAGCATCTTTCATAAAGAAATGTTAATATGTTATTACAGGCCAGATCTGTGGCTTACCTTGCCACCTTTTCCTTTCCTGTGTGTTTGACAGTTTCAGTGTGTCCTTGTTTGCAGCCTGTCCTCAAACACTGTTTTTTTTTTACACTTGCATAAAAGCTGGAATTTAAAGAGAGGGAATCAAATAGAAAGCTCAGACATCTGTTTGAATAAACAAATACTGGCAATGAAGGGAAAAATAAGCAAATGTGTCCTCAGAATATATTCAATTCACAATTATAGTTTGTTTTATGCTAGTACAACATTGTTATTTGCTACACTGTTGTTTCTTCACATTTATTTTTTATTTGAACTTGTATCTTATTAAGCTGTGAATGATGAAAAGTACAGCACGTACTGTTTACATTAAACAGGCTGTGTTATTAGAAGGCATAGCACACGTGGATAGATAAAGCTGGGTATCATCTGCATAGATGCAGATGATACCCAGCTTTATCTATCCATGAAGCCAGGTGACACACATCAGTTAGTTAAACTGCAGGAATGTCTTAAAGACATAAAGGCCTGGATGACCTCTAACTTCCTGCTTCTAAATTCAGATCAAACTGAAGTTCTTGTACTCGGCCCCACAAATCTTAGAAACATGGTGTCAAACCAGATACTTACTCTGGATGGCATTACTTTGGCCTCCAGTAACACTGTGAGAAATCTTGGAGTCATTTTTGACCAGGATATGTCCTTCAATGCACATATTAAACAAATATGTCCTGTCTCTCTCTCCCTCAGCCCAACCATTAACAGCAGATGACTGCCCCTCCCTGAGCCTGGTTCTGCCAGAGGGTTCTTCCTGTTAAAAGGGAGTTTTTCTTTCCCACTGTCACCAAGTGCTTGCTTGTACAGGGTTATTTTGACTATTTCATTTTCTCTGTAATTATTGTAGGGTCTTTACCTTATAATATAAGGCACCTTGAGGCAAGTGTTTGTTATGATTTGACTCTGTATAAATAAAATTGAATTGAAGAGAATTGACGATGTTCACAGTAGATTGCTTCCAGGGAAGGATGTTGGTATTAGTGGCAACAAAAATAGCAAATTTTGCACAGAAAGAAGAAAGTATTAAAAGTAAAGCGAGGGAAAGTTCATCCTCATGTATATTCAGGCTGAGATATGTATTTTTGGCAAATTGAAGTGTCTGAAAATTAAACAAATATGAATACCTCATGTTAACTTTATTCAATTTAATTAAGTTTTAATGGATGTACAGATCATTAACTTGGAAATATATCCCATCTGTTCCTTTCCACCCACATGCCGTGAACATGGCATGAAATACAAAATTAACCTTCAGCATGTCTTTGACTCTTTGTTAGCATAGCTTATGTTAGCATAGCTTATATTATTCCTGTTGTAATTATTTGTTTACATAAAGGCAAGATAACAAAAAAAATCATGTGAATTAACTATGGTGTGCTGAGGTATGTACAGTGTTCAACAAATTTATTAGACCACCACCGCCTAAGGTAAGGTTTATGGCACAGCTGTCCTAAAATAAGAGTAAATACCAGAATCATCTTTTATATTTAATCCACCAATATGTGCCAGCTCTTTAATCAAAATCACATTTTAAATGCTGAAACATAATTATTGTTGTTATCCTTGAATCATCAAATTTACTGTTTTACAAAAAAGCAGAAAAAAATAATAAAGCACGTTATTAGTTTTTAATTAAGACGCCAAATTATAGTCATTTCTTTCATTACAGTAAATTAGTTTTAGTGGTCGGTTGCTCGATTAGTTTCGGACTTCTCGGAGCAGTCAGTGTGCCGGCTCAAATTTGGGTATAAAAACATGAGTTCAGTTTTTGGCAGGTTTCTAAAATATTTGTGTTTTCCTGTTTGTATGACAGCTGATCTAATAAAGTTTGTATAACGGTGCATTCAGGGAACGTTTGTGAAGTTAAACTGAATGGTAGGTAGATGTTGCAGGTCCACAGCTCGCACTGCATCCTGAAACTGTCTCTGTTACGCTTTAAAGTGAAGTGGGCCTCTCGGCAGCCTCAGATAAGAAGTGTTCATTTGTTCCACAGTGAACAGTGGAAGCAGGAAAAAGCGTGTTAATGCAGAAAATAACCTGCTCAGTCAGACTTAATAATAACTAAACTTTGAGCTCACAGGTTTACACTTGTCACCTTCAGTCAGTTTGGATTTCCTCACTTATTAAAAGCCACATGTAAATAAATATCTAAACATAACATGTAAACTTTAAGCTCACAGGTTTACACTTGTCATCTTCAGTCAGGTTGTTTTGTGCCAATATTTTCCCCACCTTATTAACAACCTCAGTCAGGTATAAATAGTTAATGAATCAGCTGTTATAAATACCAGAGTTCATCCTGCGTGAGGCAAAGATGGAGTGAAAAATGAAGAGTTTGTGGATGATTTCATATACATACATGCTGGTGTTGGTCTCCTGAGGAGATTTCAGCTGACCAGCTTCTGTGCCTAAGTCTAACCAAACAGCAATGGAAAGCCTTAAAATGATCCCAGATCAGATCTGTGCTCTGTAGACTGATGTGTTTGAGTCTCCACCACCCCACCCGGCTCCTGACATGTTTCTCCCCTTTCTTCATGTCATCCCGGGAATGCTTGCATGCATAGCGGGATCTGAGGATGTTTGGGGAATGCCAGTGTACACAGACAAAGAGTGGGTTAGCCTCTAATAACAGCCCGTCACAGAGAGGAGCTGAAGCTGAAGTAAATGCATCTTGAACAGTATTTGAGAAGTTACACACTTGGCAGGTGTTCCTGGGCAGCCTGGACTTACACCTCCGGAGGCTCTGTCGTCTCCGCCTTTCTGCTTAGCAGTGAAGGTGATGACTTGGTGATGATGGTTTTTATCAGCCCTGCTGATGTTTCCTCACCCCCGAGGACATTTTCCCACCAACGTGAACACCCTGTATGTACCCTGGGTGACCCGCTGAGGTGCGATCACCTACAGGGGACAAGCCTGACAGGTCTTATTTCTTTTTTGGATGGCACTTTGTGCCCAGATATGTTGCAGTGAGACAAGTTTTCTTCATCCACATCAGACAGAAAGAGATGGTCTTTTGTCCTGAGTAACTGCAGGCTCAGTGTCTGACTCATGCCGATGAGGTGGGCTTCTGTTAGAGTTCAGTTTGCGGGTTTTCGGAGCAGGGGTGCCTCTGCGAGGGGCTGCAGGGGTGCATCGGCCTGAGTTTGATATTTGCAGGCACAAGTGAGGAGGAGTCATAATCATACAGTCTGCTGAGAACAGTGGATTTTTGGTGTTCTGCCACCGTTGGCTCAAACTGTAGCTGATAATAATGTGGCACAATATTTAAAAACGGGCTCAAACGTTCCATGAAATGCTGCGACAATCACAAGGCCGACTCCGATACCAAAACAGATACTATTTATGATTATAGCTATTATAATAATCTACCACATACTGTTGGGTAGAACATTGTGTTTTGATTTCTAAAGTTAATGCATCAGAGGGAACCTGTTAATACGCTTTATTTTTGTTATTTTCTCATGATAACCTGATATTATGCACGTTAAAAAGCAGTTATGGAGGTAAATCACGACTGTTTGGTAATTCCAGCTGCAATTACTGCGACAGCAGCAGCAGAAAGGGGAGGCACGAAGCACTGAGAAAGATGCTAACGTGTCTGTAATATGATCTAATGTGAGATGCAGCCATTCGCTCACTCAGACTTTGGTCTTTAGAGTCAGTCGGCCCTTTGATCCACAGCACACAGGTGAGCAGGTGTGCACTGGTTTGGCTCTTCTTCCAGATCTGAAATGGTTTCACTGCAGAGTTTCAGAGAGACCAGCTTTTAGTTGAATTCTGGTTTAATTCCTGGAGGCCCCGTCGCTCCTCTCCCCGTCAGTGTAAAGCCGCCTGCCTCGGCCTCTAAAGTCTTTTGAAGGGAGGGATTTTTTTTAACGAGGGATAGATAAGCTGTCAGAAAGGTTGAGCAATGAAAAGGTGCGATAACTGCAGCCTCGCCCTTCCTCCTCATCACGCTGCAATGGCAGCGATTTGTTTTTGGCACCGGCGGCTCAGACGGGCACCTGGGCCACATCGACCTGCAGCAGGAACGACTTTCGTGGCACTTTAAAAGATGAGCTACACCTCATCCTATTTTTCATTTAGACTGCCATGTAAAACGCACTTTAGCTGTCTTTGTTGGGTGCACAGGTAACCCCCGCCCCACCTCCACCCCCCCCCCCGAGTCCCTTTCGCAGTGCTGTCTCAGACCGCTTTACATAACTGACGCTGTCAGCGTTACATCAGCGATGTGTAAACATCCTCAGCACGTCTGTGCGTTAACGGGAGACGGTCTCGGCGTGGACTGGCCTAACTTTTGATGATCCTCTTTCATGTGTAATGTGATTTGACTGCACGAGATCAGCTGTCAGTCAGTTTCTGTCAGCCGCTGTCCTGATATGATTCCAGCCTTCTCTTTGATCTGCTCTTTGTCTCGCTGACGTCCTCGCGATACCGACATGTGCTCCGACTCAGTCGAGCAGAGAGGATATTCCCCCAGGCTGTGTTTGTGTGGAAGTGTGTGCCACCACCTTCTCCTTCAGTCCCCTCGTGTGCTCCTAAACAGCCCGTCATTAGCCACTTATTGAATTATGTCATATGACAGTCAGGACTTATTCATTTGTTTGGCAGTAAATGCACAGAGAGGTTCTAATCCAGGAAAAACACTTCGAGTGTAAACTTTAATCACACCGGGTTCCTTCTCATTTTCAATCAGACTCCAATTACACAAATAACTTCCTCACATCCCACCTCGTTAACAACTACAATTAGCCATAAATTGTTAATGAAGCACATTCTGTGTGAGGTGAAAATGAGGAGCTTAGAGGTCACGGTGTTTGGATGTTAGCAGCAGAAATGAAGGTTGTGCAGCTCAGAGAACAGAGCGTTTTAGAGGGGAAGGTGAGAACTAAGAGAGCATCACAGGTCAGCAGGTTTGCTAGTGTTCTCTATTTTTGGTCAGCCGATTGGTCCCGAGTGACCTGGCACTGAACTGGTTAACAGATCTGAGCTGTACTGCAGCAAAGACCCCGTGACCTTTACCCCTGCAGGTCGGTGCTACTAATTGGGATGCAAAAGTTAACTTCAGCGAGAGTTTGCAGAAGATGCTGAGAGTCTCCGGAGGAAACTGATGGTTAAAGTAAGCAGCGCTGCACTCTAATGCAGCTTTTGGTCCAGATCTCTACAAGAGGTTCAAAATGTGGATCTTGACCTTTTGGTGCTACTATGGATGATGATGATGATAAAAACTGATGGAGCAGCACTTTCAGCTTCAATTCTTCAATTACAATTATTATTATTATTATAGGTCTGTGTAAGTCTGTGGGGATCATGGAAATGTCTGGAAAGGTCACTGCAGAAATTCATTTTATTCACTTTGCTTCCAGTTTCTTCATTTCTCTGTATCAAAAATCACTGTAGAGAGCGGCCAGGCTTTCAGAGGATACACAGACAATGAAATTAAATGACAATTAAAATAAATGTGATAACCCTGATTGGTTAAGATGAGAGATGCATTTACAGGTTACAGTAAGAGAATAAATGCCGGGGTGGCTCAGAGGTGCAGTGGTTGGCACCATCACCTCACAGCGAGAGCATCCTCGCTCCAAACCCACCGCCCTGCAGCAGGACCCTCCTGTGTGGAGTTTGCGTATTAGGTCTGCGTCTGCATGTCCAAAGAAATCGATGCTGCTGATTCTGAGTTGGCACGAGGTGCCCTGTGATGGGCCGGTGACCTGTCCAGGGTGCGGTGATAGCTGGGATGAGCTCCAATCTCCCCTGTGAGCTTGAATTGGATAAGCAGTTAAGGAAATGAATGGAGGGGTGGAATAAATGTGGGAACAATGAAGCTGGGGAGGTTGGACACTATCTTCCACTGTAGTGGTCAGCTGACGAGTGAAGCAGGTGGCCCGGCCCTCTGCCAGAGCACTTCCTCTAACATGGACTCTTAAACACTTTGAACACCGACTGCATGAAAGTTTGATGCATTAGCTTGCTTTTTAAAAGGGATCAGAGAGAAGACGTTGGAGGCGAGCAGCTTCGATGGGTCTGCGTACGCCAACTACAGCGGGTGCAAACCGAATTTGACTCGGTTAATTGGGGATGATGCATTACGAGGGACATCACAGCTGACATTGGAGCAGGGTAGACTGTGGCAGGACTTCATAGTTAGTGCAGACGGGACATAAGGAGTGTCAGTAAAGTAATAACAAAGCCTGTCAGAGTCAAACAGCTGCCTCACTGAAGCAGCAGCACAGCCACAGCCGGGTGAGCCCGTGTCCCTGGAGGGAAACGTGAGCTTTACAACGTCTACTTTGGCAAAAACCTGTAATTTAGTAAAAATAATACAAATAAAGGCTGATGAAATATGGCTCAGTTTGCTATTGTTGCTACCTGTCCCGAACCTGCTCCTGACTCAGTCTGATTCCTGAGACTGTGCTGGGAACTCATTTTCCCATCAGGATTAATGGTGTTTGACCCAGATTTGTTTTTACCTCCGACCACATGATCTGCACTTGTCCAAGACGTGTGTGCTCATTTTTTTTCTCAACATATAACAAAGCGACTCGATAATTCAGACGAGGAAAGTAAATCAGCACTGGTTTGTAAATGTTAAAATGCCCAATAAGAGGAATAAAGGAGCCAAACCAAATTATTCTGGTTTCAAAAGTCTGAGCGGTCAGATGATCAGTGATGCAGTGATTTCTGTAAGCAGCCAGTCTGTCATTCAGCCTGTCAGTGATCAGGAAGGATTGCTGCCAGGCGGCCGATCATGAGGTCAGTCTGGGCTGCTCAGACCGACACAGATGGACTCGACTCTGTGTCAATCTCTTTATTCCCTGCAGGATTTACCTGCTGACTTCTAACCTGGTTCTCTCTCCAGAAAGTGTTTATTCCCCCTCCTGTCTTCTCTCATCGTTTCCCTCCTCCTACCCTCATTATCAGGCAGAATGCACAGAATCCGTACCCACCTGCATCCCAGCTGGCACCTCTTTTTCCTGCCTCCCTCTGTCCATCCCTTTCTCTTTTTCCTTTCTTCTCCCTCCCAGTGGAATGGTGTTGTTGTGTTTAGCTTGTCACAGCAGCTGAGATTTTCCTCACCTGTTCACAACAAGTCCAGACAAGGGAGCAGGTGTCTGCTCAAGCCTGCTGCAAAGTGCCGCGTTGTGTGTGTGTGTGTGTGTGTGTGTGTGTGTGTGTGTGTGTGTGTGTGTGTGTGTGTGCGCACTCTGATGTGTGCAGTGAAATATTCAGCTGCCTCTGACCATTGGTGCTGAAACTAGAAGGGATGTTTTCCAAAGATAAGAGTAGCTGCTCGTGCTGGTAACATGTTACTGATTTACCTTTTAATTCCCACTGAATGCATCCTTAAACGATTAAAGTCTCTGACTGCAGTTCTTTGTTTCTGTGCTAATACGTGTTATAGGTTAAATATCGTGTGTTGATCGCTTGGTTGATGAAGGTTGCTCACACTGAAATATACTCTAAACTGCTTCGGGGGAAATTGCCACACCACACAGTGAGCTTTCATTAATTGTGGTCATCCTCCACTCACTCAGGTCATATTGGAGTTAACACTGACATAAGCATAAACCTCCATGTTGCCATTTCAAGTCGTTATTCATCTCCAGGGGCTTAAATTTCTGCTGCTCTGTCACAGCTGCTGATATCTGATAGATCGAAGTGTTACTCCCTCCTTGGATGTCTCAGAGGGACACTTGGAAAGGACCCTTTAATGCCACCTTTAACTTGCAGGGTTAATGCCGTAAAGACAAACCCTGAGCTTAACTCCTCACTGATGAACTAGTTACTGCTCCACCTTACAGATACCATGAAGAGTGAGGGAGGCGTCAGCAGGTTAGAGGGAATCAGTGCAGCTTGTGTTTATCTCTGTCAGCAGCAGCTGTTTGTAAGTACTGTTTGCCCTGAGATAATGGTGGGTAATTATAAAAATTATAATGATATCATGTGAAAGTGCCTACAAATGCCACTTTCACGCGATGTAAATGTGGCATTTGTGTTTTAAAATAATTAATCAAGACCTTTACTTTCAGCAGTGTTGAAATCAGCTTCACAGAACCAAAATCAAGGACGGAGACCATGAGGCTGACGTCACAGCGAGAACGAGCATGGCGACGAGTCGCAGAAAAACGGCAACATCCCCAAACTTTAATAACAGGTCGTACATAAGTGATCAGACAGCAAGGCAAACAATCCAGGCAGCAAACCCAGAAACACTCACTGAGGCAAAGTCTGAGAAACAGGCCGAGGGAGTGTGACAACAGGAGGGCGCGACTGGGAAGCTCCACCACAGATCTGGGAGGGTAACTGCTGATGGTGCAGACAGCAAGGTGGGCGATGCAGAGACAAGAAGGAAAACTGTCAGAATCAGCTTATTGTCCTTACATGTCAGGTAACGAAAAGGAGTCGTGAACGATAACCAAGGCACAAAATGATCCCTTTTTTATACAATATGAAAATGTTACGGTTTATATTGTTGGTTTCTAAAGAATTTCATCTGTTGAATCCTGGAACTCGTGATCCTCAGCCTCAGAGTTTTATCATCATATCAGAGCTGCAGTTGATCCACTGTAGGTTTGTTACAGAGTTACAGGGAAGGTGTGTCCAACGCTGATCTGAATTCACTGCCACACACACGCACACACACACACACACGCACACACACACACACACGTTCTATGAGTTTATTCCAGTAATCTAGAGTTCACTTTGTTTTCCATTGATTGGCCCTCACATGACTCACTGTGTGAAGATTAGAGGGGAAGGTGGTGTGCAGTGACTGTGTGTGTGTGTGTGTGTGTGTGTGTGTGTGTGTGTGTCACATGGTCAGTGTGTAAGTGTCGGCGAGTTCCGGACACTGACACACTGACCATGTCTTACACGCTTTCCTGCACATCGCTGACACCGCTCTCTCCCTCTCCATCTCCATCTCTCTCTCCTCCTTCCTGTTTCCTCCCTGTGTCTCTCCCCCTCCTCGCTCTCTTTCTCACCCCACTCCCCATCCATCTCTGTCTTGCACTTACCTCGTCTTTCGCTTTCTCTCTGGCCTCGGGAGATAACGCTGACACCTCTGGGATGGATGCTCTCACACACACACACACACACACAGACACACACACATATATAGCACTCATCCATTTGTGGCCCAGTATATATAGTGATAAGCAGCCCAGGTCCTCTGTGGCTGCCTCTCGTACACAGGGTAGCTTTGTGTAAGTGCTAAGCGCCTGAGGAGCACTATCTCCCACCTCCATAGTCTGAAGCTTCTTGTATAGCAGGAGAAGCAATAAGCTATAACTCACCGTTAAGCTATACAGGATTACAGTCAGGGGATGGCAATTTGTGCATGAGTTGGAGTCGGAGTGTGGTGGGATGTTTGTGTGGATATGTTGGCATATGTTTCCGTGGAGCACAAATGGATAGGAGCAGTGGTGGAAACTAGCTTTTAATGGAATTAGTGTAATCTTTAGTGAATTTTACTGCAGTTAAAACTGTGTTAGGTGACAAACGGGATGATAATAACCCGATACGGTGTGCTTTACGTGTCAGATTAAGGTGTAAATTTAGCACCTGTGGGAGTTACAGCATGTAAAGGGAGCAGTCAGGGATCACCAGGGAGATGGTTGAAAGTTCAAAGTTGCAAAAGTCTGTAACAATATTGCAGCGTGTCTCCTTCCACAGTTTCCATGGAGCAGAATGTAATGATTGAGCAATAATCTGCCCCCCAAGTAGACATAATTTTTAATCCTACAAACACACAGAGTGTACGCAGCTGTGTTTCTAACGGCGTGTCAGCCAGAGGCACAATCCAAAATTCAAATATGAGCCTAATCCCTGCCTTCCACCCAAAAACAAAACACAAGATCACAGACTGATAGAAACTAATGTTAAATATGGGAGTCACGCAGTTTATTTACACAACCACACCTCCAGGTTTAAGAAACATTGTGTAGATAAAGTAGAACAATTTACAATACACTGATAATAAGATAGTGATGAAATCCTAATACCTGTAGGTGCACGGGAGGAAAAGTGAATGCTGTGACAGATAAAATGGTCATTTCAGCATATGGATATTCAAATTAAATGCATTTATATAGAGCTAATTCCCAACAGCTGTGACCCCACAGCAGGTAATACGATAAGTTAAGGAAATCCCATTGATCAGATGATACCCTATGAGCAAGCGCTTGGTGACAGTGGAAAGGAAGAACTCCCTTTTAGCAGGAAGAAGCCTCTGAGAGACCGAGGCTCAGGGAGGGGCAGCCATCTATGGTAACAGGTTGTTTAAGGAGATGATCTTTGTAGTTGGAGGCCTTCAGGTGTAGATGGAGGTCTAAAATATTAAAGGTTACTGTCTTCATCTGATATATGCTGGGGACATTAAGCTAGCTCATTCACTGTAATAAATATAAATATCATTACAAGGTCTCCCTTTTGGAAAATCTCATCAAAAGTCTTTTCCAAAGGGAAAAAAAACCATTTACCAATACAACATTTTAACAAGAAAAAAGAGAAAGTGCTTCTTATACGTGCATTTATTTATGAGTAAATGCTGGTTTACAACAGCTCGGTTCCTTTGGCATGTGCACTGTGTAGCATCTTTGTGTAGCAGTCCTGGGTGGGAGGTTGGAAATGGGATAGCACCCTCTCCCTGTGATTCATCTCCCCTCAGTGCTGATAAAGGCAAATAAATTGCAGCTCACAGTGGGGGGGGCGGGGGGGCAGATTGAGCATGTCGCTGGATTAACTGAAGTTTCCGAACAGTGCCGCTCCAGGCGAGCGGAAGGCTTTAAAGAAATACAAAATATGCTTCCAGTTATCATCATCGTTATCATTTAAGGCGCTCGGCGTATTCTAGGCATCAGCTTGTGATTAAGGCTATCAAAGGGGATGATGCATTTCACCCATTATGACTTCAGATCTGTAAAGATGGAAGCTGGTGTGAGAAAAGTGCGTCTTTATAATGAAGTTCTACCTGTATTAATGCTTAGAGCTCAACACTAAAGATAAGAGTTCAAATAGAGGATCTTTGTGTTTGGAGCTGGATTCTTCCTTCGTTGGAATAAAGAGACAGAATGTGTTTGGTGCACATATCTACCGTCTTTATGCCCAAACCAAGGGTGAGCAGAGGTGCCTTCAAGGCACACAATCATCTCCAAGGTGCTCAGCCTGGCTGATTTCCATTCTGTTCAGCAGCAGGTCAGCAGCGAGCACACATCCATCCCACATGTCAACATCGGTGCGTGAGGATTTCTGTTTACATGCTCGTGCATTTCAAAGAGGAGAGGTTTTTCTAAAGGCTAAATACACAGGATGATGCCTGACAGTTTAATACTGGGGTAGTAATTAAACGTGTGTTTGAGTTACAGAATTATTGAAAAGTTGAATATTTTTCATTAAAGTTTTAATTCGTTCAGGCTGTAAATGTTTAATAAAGATTTTGCTATAAACTGTGGATTTGCTGTATGATTGTGCTTCGATCAAAACAATAATATATTTTTATAAAGAGAGCGTCTCGGTGTCCGTGGAAGAAAACAGGGCACTCGGATAATTTATGCAACCTTTTGCTTCCCCTGCAGGAAATCTATTTTTGGGCTTTTGTTCTTTTGGTTTTTAATGTAACCAGTTTTAGGAGGCCATCTAACACCAGCACTGGATACATCTGCTTATTTGGTTATGGTCAAAACATCATTTTCAGGTGTTGAAGACAACCTACGCTGCATACTCTTATTCTTGGACTTTATTCTTTCATAATAATCAGAAATAATCCTTATTAATGTTACAGTGGGTGCAGACACTCCCCCTTATGAACCGCGTCTGTCTCAAACTATGATTTACTCATTAAAGTGCACACCAGCATTTATTTCATGCAGAATAACTCAGAGAATTAGTCGTAGGAGCTTATAAAGGTCACAGTGAAGCAGAACATCTTAAAACAGTCTGTGTGGCAGTACCTCCTTCATTACGTTTAAATCCATTTACAGTACCGGCTTTAACGTGCGTGTAGAGCAGAGGGGTTCAGTGGAAAGCCCTTAAGGTGGACCTGCTCTCCTCTGCTGTGGCTGTGGAGTCCACATTTGTTTCATGGATGATCTGACACCAACACGGATCTCAGGTAACAATAACAACGCCCCCTGAGGTGCGTCAGCCTCACCAGACGTCATTGCAAACTTTGCACGTTGTCACTGCTGTAGTCTAAAGTTTGTCAGCCCTGGGGGGGCCCCCCACTCGCCTGGGGCCCCAAGCAGTTCCCTTCGTTCCCTGGTGGCAAACACCACCTCTGGTTGGTGTGTGCACGTGTTACACATGAAGTCAGACTCGTCTCTGCACCCTTCCTGTCACCGTTTCCCCTTCACGTGGATAGAAGCAAACAGGGATCGGCCCGTTCAGGCCGCTGTGGTGGTACGCAGCACGGTTAACGTGGTGGTTAACGCTTTTGCCCCACGGCATCCCCACCCACACACACATACCCCCACCCACCCAAAGAGAATGGATGGGTGGATGGAAATAAGGATATCCTTAATATGATCATCTCCGAATTATATAAGACTGGCTGTGAGCGCGGAGCCACCTGCTGTTCTAACTCCTGCTTGGAGGGAGAGCCAATCGGGAGAAAATTGGTTTAAAGTGAGGATCGCCTTAAAGGTAGAGAGTCTAAGAACACACACACAAAGAAATGGGGAAACGTTGTGTAAGTTTTTTGCATTTCTTTTCCAGACGATTGTGAGCAGCAGCTCGAGGGAGAGCAGTAAAACTGTTAGAGCTGCACTTTTAATGACTCTCACTCCTCAGACGTCACGCAGAGCGATGAAAGCATTTCATGTGCTGAATACCTCACTACACAGGTAATAGGCCTGAATAAAACTCTTTAATTCATATTCAGCTTCTGGTCATATCAGGTCAAGCATATTTTAATGCACCCATTCATTTATTTTCCAAAGGAAGGAAAAAAAAAACATTCAATTTTCTATTTTCTGTTTCCTTCTTTTTAAATTCTGTCCCTCACGCACCTCAAAATCATTACGAGCCCTTTAAAAATGATGTCGTCCTTAAATTCATTCCCTCTCTTTTAGAGATACGAGAGTGTGCGTTTGTTCAGGCACCACTGCTCGCCTTAAATTAGCTCTCACAGCTTTATGGCGGCTATTTTAGTTTCCTCTCCTGCTGCTTCCAGCTCTGCCTCCCCGGGGCCCGAGTGCCACACTCAGCCTCCTCAGATGGAGCAGAGATGTGAAATAAATACAGGTGATGTATGCTGAAGGGAACAGTATGGATGTTTACAGGAACCCTTAAACTCTAGGCCATTATTCATATATATATATATATATGAATAATAGTTTACACATCCATCTGTCTCTTATACAAGCAGTAAAATGAAAGATAAAGGGATGCTGTGGCGTTGTTATTAACACTATTCCCCAATGAATTCTGTTCAATCATACATAAAACATTAGAAATTAAGTTAAAATAAAATATTTTTCTCTTTTGATAAAATAATACTGAATATGCTGTAATGCTAATACAGGCACTGAGACCTCAGCAGATATTCCGATAAGTGAAGGACTGAATTGTGAGCGCGTTTGAAGCTCGCCGCTGTGATCGGTCAGGATGACGTGTGCGTCTAATGTCTGAAAGAGTAATCTGAGCATTATTCACGCTTTCTTTCTGACCGATAATTAATTCTAGCAGCTTTGTTCAGCCACGATGCCGATAGCTGTTCTATCAGAGGCACCAACAATCAGCCCCTCAGCTTGTTCACATCAGCCGGCAGAGCACAGAGCAGCTCTGCACTCCCCCAGACTCTGTTATATAAGCACAGAGGCCAAATTACACCCATCCATCCCCCCCCCCCCAGCACCTCAGGTTGTGAATGGTGGTTCATTTAAAGTGACACAGGAATAAGTTCATATTAGATTTATGTCATAACTGATTGTGCTAATCTAACTGAGATATTCCTGCCCTGTCGCTGCTAACCACTCATTACAGCGACCCCGAAGCTACCTGAAGTGACCTCAGAGCTACGCCAGGTGGCTGTGTGAAGTTAGCTAATTAACCCTGACCTCTCACCCTTCACTTCCCAGATGGCAGCATTACCGGCTCTCCCAGGTCAAAACCACACAGAACTGTGTGCTTCTGTGTGCCTCCTGGTGGCGCTGTAAGTGGAGGCTCCTCCACAACATGATATATAAATGCCACTAAAGCAGAGCCCAGCCTGCACCCATCTCCTGAAACTTCACTTTAGTTTTCTGTTGAGAGATGACCCGGTACGCTCGGTTTGAAAGGTGGATCGAAGGTCTTGCTGTAGATCCACTTCACAGTGTTGGCCTGCAGTGTGATGGTGTTGTTGCCCCAGGAGTCCTCCACCTGGACTAAAAGCCAGACTAACAGATGAGAGCCACAGTGCACATTAAGCCTCCATTTCCTCCTGTTTGATTAGCTTTCTTTGAATATAAATGTGTTAAAGCCTCTGACCCTGACCTCTGTCACATCGACCTCCACTTCCTCTCTGATGTAAAATATATAAAACATAATTATTACATTTAGGATAACTTGGTAAGAACACATCATGGTCTCCCCCTTTTTCTCTTTTTCCTCCTCTCTCTCGTCTCCTGTGACCAGACCATAATATGAGCAGCATCGTTGCCACAGCAACCACCAATCTTGCCAGCCTTAATTGGACCTCCTTAATGAAGTTTCCTGACAAGAGCAGAGAAGAAGAGAGGCGGGAAAGGAGCGAGGGGGTGAGGAGGGTGGGTCAGATGTTGACAGGGGTTTATGGGTAATTCTTTCAGCTGTGTGTGTGTGTGTGTGTGTGTGTGTGTGTGTAGGTGAGTGGAAGGAAAGCAGGGGCAGAGGATATTCTTGTTTCTAAGAATAGATGTTGGAGACAGAAGCGACTGTGACGCGGCGGCGTGTTGCGGGATGCGTGCGTGAGCATGTGCTTCGGCTCCGGGCGTTTCTGTGGATCGTTCAGTGTTTAATCCGCCGCTTCGCCGCCCTCGTCATTCCCAAGTGGCAGCATCCAGTATCTGCCAGATCCCCAGGGGAAGGGGTGGAGAAAATGAGAGCGGGATAAAACGGAGAGACGAGGAGAAAAGGATGAACACAAGTGAAGGGGAGATTATGTGTGTAGAGATGTGAGGAGAAGAGATGGGAGGAAAGATACAAAGGTGGAAAAGAGATAATCGCTGTTGCACAGGGAGCAAAGGAAACATGGAAGAGAAAAGGCAGTAATGAAAGGATGGGGAACAAACATGGATACGGAGGGAAGGGCAGGAAGGAGGCCGAGTGATAGAATGAGTCTCTTCTCAGTTCACTGGATTCCTTTCATGTTTCCAACTCATCGTGTCCGCAAAGGGAATCAAAGATGAAATGAATAGTGTGATCCGCGGCGAGCGTGGGCGGAGTGGAGGATGGCTCTGTGTGTGTGGGTGTGCGTACGTGTATTGTGTGTGCATGTTCCCTTGTTTTTGTGCTGGATTTGATCATATCTGTGTCTTTGTGTGACGCTGGATTTGACATTGCAACAATGATGGATTTTTGCTTGAGCTGCACATGCAGGTACATTTGCACGTTGCATTTCTTCCCTCTTTTTTTCCTGGTGGTCGTGACGCCCAAAGGGCAGATTGAGGAGCACTGAGACACAAACATCAGAGACCTGCTGACCCTCCTTTGTCTCTCTAGCTGTTTGACTGACTTCTTTCCACTCTTTTCAGATTCTGTTTAATGCGAAACACCCATCCACAGTCAAATATGAAGCTCTTGTTTTAATATTCACGGCGGCTCATTTTTCTCTCGTTGAACCCAGAGTGTGTTTTTTTTTGCAGGTTGGACTTGAAAGCAGAGATTTGAGTCTGTCTCCCCTCAGAGCCGTGATGGCAGTGAAGGCTGTTTGAACTGCCGTGTGACCTTAGCTTCACAGCACGGAGGAGGAGGAGAGAGGCAGTGAGGACGTGAGCCACAGTCCGCTGCGCTGGGCGAGTTCAGGGTTCACTCTGTAAAAGGGTCGATTATAACCCCAAACCCAAAAAAGTCAAAGGTCAGGAAAAATAAAAATAAACCCAGTCATCCCAAATGGGAACCTCAGCGTCCTGATCGAGTGACCCTTTGAGTCTCAAAGTTGGCTCTTGTTCTTTTAAGAAAGGCTCCTAAAGTCGTTGAAGCTTAAGTGATTTTATCTTCCGCACTGAGTCAACGGGAGGTCGGCTACAGCGGCGGCGGCGAGCTGCCGTGAGGCGGGATCACGGGCGTGTGGGCAGCTCGCCGGAGGTTGAAAGGTCGGAGGACACCATGGTGACCTTTTAAGCTGTTGTTACAGGAAGTAGATCTACACGCTATTCGAAATGAGTTTTTATGTGGCAACAATGTGTTCGGTTAATCAGAGGATGTGTTTCGTAAATTTGCGGCTTTGGGCCGACCTTTGAACTGTCGTGGTGCAGCCTCTGCTGACAGCAGACGTTTCACGGTTAACCGTTTGTGGGATGCTAGTAAATATTTTAACATAAACTGTGCGATTGCGTCATAAACGTGCATCATTATACCAACATAAACAGTGGGAGGAGTCATGGTGGGAAACGTGTTTGTGTGTGCGGTGATGGAGAGGAGGCGGTGTTCGTGTGAGGGCGCAGGGACAGAAAGGCAAAGATCACCGTGGGTTTTAATCTCTGTGACTTCTTTGTTCTTTGCTGAGATGAATTTCAGGGGTCTGAATGAAATATGAGCTCGTGCGCCGAGGAAAAGCCTTTCTTCTTTTCTTTGTCAAGTCTTTGATCCAGACGGTCATTATGTGGTTCTAAAAGACTCCTGAAAGAGGAAACAGCTGATGCAATCAGACCAGCATCACGACACTGTGCAGGGATATATGTACTTCACTAAATTAAGATTAAGATTAAGATTAGGCTCCTTTATGATAATGCTGATAGTCAGGACTGGATCAGGTGACCCTGAACCCTCCCTTAGTCATGCTGCTGTAGGCCTAGACTGCTGGGGGGGTTCCCATGATGCACTCTGTTTATACCCCACTCTGCATTTAATCATTAGTTATTATTAATCTCTGCCTCTCTTCCACAGCATGTCTTTTGTCCTGTCTCTCTCCCCTCAGCAGATGACTGCCCCTCCCTGAGCCTGGTTCTGCTGGAGGTTTCTTCCTGTTAAAAGGGAGTTTTTCCTTCCCACCGTCGCCAAGTGCTTGCTCATAGGGGGTCGTTTTGATTGTTGGGTTTCCTCTGTATTATTGTAGGGTCTTTACCTTATTAAGCACCTTGATGTGACTGCTGTGATTTGGTGCTGTATAAATGAAATTGAACTGAAAAAAGGAAATGCAGTGTTGTTACTTAGTTTCAGTCTGCAGTCAGTCCTGTTACTCCAGCATGAAGAAGTTAACAGTGATGAACAGTTTCTGCCCACAGAGGCCATTTTTCTGGACACGCCCCTTTACCTTGGATTGACTTCATAGCACCAGCTCATGTTTAACTGCAGCTGCAGTGGGCCTACCACTGAGTCTGACTGATTTCATAAATACTGCAGAAATATTGATCTGCTCAGTGAACAAATAGTTTTATGTTGACTACATTTGAGATGAGCAGGAAGAAAAATAGGTATTGTTCTTATTTATTGATTCTGCCTACATAAGTTTCATCATGTGCAGCCATAATGAAAGCTGAGAATCTCAGCGAGAGCTGAGCATCTTCAGTGATCATCATTGATTAAGTACAGAAGTTATCATTAGGAGATTTATGGGATTGGATTGGCTGCATGTGGAGACTGCGCTTCACCAAGCACACTGAGGGGAAATAGATTGTAGAGGAAAAAACACAATCCTTTCTTCTTTTCTGTTCTTCTTTCTTTTTTCCTGGTAAAATATTGTAAATGTCAACACGTCCCATCCTGTGCTCTGAGTGGGTGGTGGCTTCTTCAGTATTTTGTCAAGTAAGTTTTATTTCTCACAGAAGTTTTTTTCACTCTCCTGAATGCTGTGTGGGGACGGTGTCGTCGACACCTGGTGGTAATTAATGGTGGTGCGATGTGCGTACGATACGTGTTTGTTTAGTGTGTAACGGTGTGTCTGCAGTCTTGTCCTGTCCATCAGAGTGAGGCTCGTCATCAGCTTCCTCAGGTGTTTAAGGGACACCAAACCGAGATGTGCCATTCCCATCGGAAGCGTGGTGGGAATGTTGTGCTGTGCCAGGCACGTTTGATTTTCCAAGAAGAGCTCTATAAACTCTCTGTAGGTGTGTGTATGTGTGTGTGTGTGTGTGTGTGTGAATGTCAGTGTCTTTGTCACAAAGTGTGCTTGATAATGAGGGTGAGAAGCTGCAACAATGCCCTCTGGGAGTCGGAGGCAGACAGAGAAAAACCCAGGAGACCCGGGCTGTGCGCAGCCCCCTGTATGTTTTCAGCTAATAGCGCTTTGGGAGCCACCTTATTGGTGCAGAAGTGCTGTTAGCGCCTGTCACACTGTGCCACTTTTATTACATTTGAAGTGAAATGGGAACAAATTGTGCGTTTTGCAGCAGGCTGTGGTAAGAAAGTGCCTAAGGATACAGTTTAATGGTGATTCTTTGCTAAGTTGTCCGTTAGACTTGTGTTAGCGTGGTCAGGTACCAGGACTGAGCTGCAAATGATGACAAACAGCCAAAGAATATTTGTTGAGTGTTTGTTGTTGGTGGACGATGCCGTATGTTCTTCGTTTTGTCTTCTGAATCGATCATTTTTGTGTGTGTGTGTGTGTATGAATTTTGAGTGTGAAATGGGAAGAACACTTGTGTGTTGGTGTTGGTGATGCCTAGATTTGACTGTGCTGCCAAGAAAACAACAAAAAACAAAGAAAGTGTAAAAGAAGTGACCTCATCGAGGTCGGAGGTCATTTGAATGGCAGTGAGTGTTGGCTGTAGCTGTTGGGAAACAAAGGAAACACTTGATGCTGATTAAAGAGATGATTCTGATAATGAAACGGGCATCACTGCTTTCTCATGCTGTATTTTCCATCTGCCTTTAAGCTGAAATAAAGATGTCTTTGTGCAGCAGATTGTGTTCACGATGGGTCCGTTCAACAGTTAATGAAATATGTCGGCATCTAAACGTGTTTTTGCAGTTATATTGGATATGATTTTTTTTTCATTTCATTGACTGAGCAGCAAATGAAAGAATACACTGGTGTGGGTGTTTTCTCAGAAATCAATAGTCCGTCTTTGACACTCGTGTGATATTTAAACCGAACGCCTTCTGGTTTGTTTACTCGACCCCTTTATTGGGCTCAGGGAGAAGAGAAGAAAAGATGTGCACAAGGAAGGAAAAGAGAAAAAGATTGACTAAGATTTTTTCTCTCATCGCTCTTTCCTCTCCTGCTCCATCTTCTTCTCATCAGTCTGCAGCTGTCAGTTTAACCTGGATGGTCGGACATTCAGGCGCAGGCTCAGAGAACACCTGGAAAACACACACACACACACACACACACACACACACACACAGCCCTGCGCTCTCCTTCTTGCACTCCTCGGCACTAATACACACTTTTTCACTTTAAAAAATTCTGGCTTCAGGGACGCCGTCATGTCTTCCGTTATATTGTCTGCAGTCTCAGCCTCTCTGCCTCCGTTCATCCATCTCCGACTTCCACACTGGATTATATATCTGCTCGTGTCAGACCGGAGACATCTTCACTCAGATTATAAGTTTCATTTCCTGCGCATCCATCCATCCGCCCATGTGTCCATTCACACCTCCACCCATCCATCCGTTTCCCTGAGCCTCTATCGGCTCGTCTCTGCGTGCAGAGAAGAATGTGCTACAGCAGCAGCTTATCTTCTCATTTCACACTTGGACCTGTCCATTTTCCCCGACTCATTTTTCCAAACTAATGTCATCCATACGAACGTCTGGCACCTAAGCAGACGGCTTCATAAATGAGGTGGATGTGACGTTGCTTTCTGAGCACACGAATCTCTGCAGTGTTTTAAAAACAATATAATAATCTAATAAACAAACAGTGGCATTAATTTATAAAGAAATAACATCACATGAAATTGAATTTCATCTGTTCCTCTTAAAGGAAGGAACTTGCTAATATGTTGCTGTTTTGTAAATCGCTCAGTGAGTGAGTTAGTGTCTCCTCACAGACTGAAGGGCCGACGGGATCCAGCGTTCCTCCTTCTGTTTCACCTGCAGCAGATCGGTTTCCTGCTCTCTTCTTTACTGAGCATCAGTAAAACTTTATTTATTCATTTCAGATTTGGGGTCTCATTATTCCGGTGTCCGTCAGCTCCTAAAGAATGCATGGTTGTTTTTAATATTTCTTTTTGTCAGGAGATCCTGTGAAAACATGTAAACTAATAATCCTTGGTCAGTTTGAGTCTGTAGCTTCCACCTGTTTGTCACACTTACCTGCACACGTTACTCTCAGTGAACCGTTACAGTAGTTACAGTTGATTAGCAGAGATCACCAAAGTAAAAGCATGCAGTACATTTCCTGGCAGCGTTTCTCAGACTGTATCTGTGTCTCATTTAAAGGGAAACGCTCTTTGTGTGTCATTTCCTGCATGTTTACACAAATAATTTCCAATTATAGAAACAAATGGCAGATATGATTGTTTGGCTTCAGGAGATTCTGCAGAGTAGTGACACTGCTGCGTGACCGACATCAGAACCGGAGCTCTGGAAGCTCGATCCATTCGTGATCAATTTGAAAGTTTTGTTGTTTCCTTAATAGAAGTTTGTATGAGACCTAAAGTGTTTTATTTAAGAGAAACAATCCTGCAGGTATGAAACATGTCGGTGTGGTGCAGAAAATAGAAGGACACTGTATGTGCATTATATCTTAACCTGCATGTATACTGGGAGAAATGTGCATACATATATATATACATATATATACACACATATATATATATATATATATATATATATATATATATATATATATATATATATATGTGTGTGTATATATATGTATATATATATGTGTATATATAATGGTTGGGTGGAATTGTGTGGTTACTGTGGGTCATGTGGATTTCTATTATCTTGATAATCAAGTAAAGTGTGTTAAAAATAAGCGTGTGAATTATGTTTGGGTATATTTCTCTTCACTGATTCAGTGACTGAACTTCACTGTGTCCCATGAATTAAAGTGTGGAGTTTGGGTGATCTTTAGACTGAAGGCAGGTTTAGAGCTTTGTTGTTCCAGTCTGAACTCGTGGCAGCAGAAGAGGACGGGGTCGCTTCCTGAGCGTCAGGAGTTTTACTCCCGAACAGCAGGTGAAAGTTCGAGTTTACAGCCAGCAAAAAAACGAGAGAAGAGTGTTAAAATAATTTGAAAACCAAATGTAAGCAAAATGCATCAGAGATGCTATTCTGCACACTTTGGTAACGAGTGGTTATTTGAGCCGTCTCAAAGCAGCCTGGCCCTTTTCTGGTGACCTCTGACCTCGATGAGGATTCTTATCCAGAGGACTGCCGCTCGCTGGACATTTTCTCTTAAACCTTAGAGACGACTGCGGGAAAACCCCAGCAGATCGGCAGTTTCTGAGATACTCAGACCAACGACCCTGCCAGGGTCAAAGTGACTCAGATCGCCCCTCTCCTTCATCCTGCACGCTCAGTTTGAACCTCAGCAGGATGTCCGGAACATGCCGAGATGCTGCTGCTGCCGCACGATTGGCTGATCGGATATTTGCGTTAACAAGCAGTTGAACGGTGTGCCTAATGTAGTGGCCGTGCTTGTGCTCTCACGCACGCTTACTTTGCTCCATGGTGTCTTTTGTTCTTGTTCGTGTACGTTTTTAGAGAGAAGCTCTCAGAGCGTCACGTAATCCCCTGAAGGAGGTGATTTATTGTGATTATGTGCATTTTGGTGTCAGTCTGCCACCTGTAATCCCAGTCAATACCATGAGGATTATTATCATTTTTCAGGGTGCCTACATAATAAATTGTGAATGCATTTCTTTTTTTTCAAGACTTTGATTGTGTTGTGTCAGATGTGGACCACCTCCCATGAAACTCTCATGCATTCCCTTCATTCACATATGAGAACATGAAGTACAGTCATATTTATCTAGAAGGCTTTAGAAGCAACCTAAATCCAGTAATTATGGGATTACCATAGCATAAGGGATTTCTGATCTTGGCATGGGGTAGTTTTAATCCACACATAAATGCTAATGCTAGAAAGAGAATATTATGAATGAAAGTAAAAGCCAGCTTCCAGTCCACCACCTCAGACGGTATCGTATTCTGTGTCCTTGGATGTTTGACTGTTGTATGAATTAATCACATTTAGCTGCTTCTTTGATCATTTCCAGACTATTCCTCGATAGAATTAGTTTCATTTTATTTTCTTCAGATGTCTATTACTATTGACATCCACTGGAAGATCATAATTGCGTTGTGTTCAGCTCTAAGGGATCGCTGCAGGTAGCAGATCAGACGCGGCACGAACAGGAAGAGCTGTGTGGGGGTGGGTTGCGAAGCGACTTGCAGAGGTATGGAGGCCGGTTCATAATATGCTCTATATGAGGTTTCAGAAGTACGGTAGGTGTCAGCTGAGCCATCAGCTGGAGCACGTGGGCTGGCACTGATCTTCACGTGTGGCCTGCACAGGATACGGATACGCTCAATGTAGCAGAGTGCTTAAGCTGAGCGTAGACCTAAAATCACAGGTTACAATAAGACACTGTTCAAAGAGGCATAAACCAAAATGAATCTGCTTCAACCTGTGCAAAAACATAACTTTATTATAACAGACAGCCACAGGGAGTCTGCAGGCTTTAGTCGAGTTATTCTGCAGTTATCAGCTGGTCAGATCTGCCAGTGGCAGGTTTTATTTTAGCCAGCAGCATTCATAGGTGCCAGCTTCAGACTGCATGCTTTTATATGTACCTGTGTTTAATGGCCAGGACCCGCTGCCACCATTTTCACTCCAAAGTGCACGTGTGCTGTGTAAATGCTGAAGGCTTCGCAGGTGTGCGGGCAGTAAATACGGGCGAGTGGCTCGGTGAATGATGATGTGTAGCTCTTTCATAGTTTCTGTCATTTTTAATGTTTTTTCCAGAGTCGGAGGAAACGCAGCTTAAATTGTCTCTTTCAGCCTGTGAGCCACTTTAGCTTAGTGGGTGTTTAAAGCAGAACATGTGAGAGCTTTCATGACAAATGGCTGAATCATAACTGTGTTTTATGAAGTGGTAACAGGAAAAAACCAATATGACCCCCCCCCCATTAATTTATATCAGAATGTCTCATGAATTGTTACTGTCACTACTACACACAATACAGTAAATATGGCCTTTAAAATCCACCCTCCTCCAGTAATTTATTCCCATTTTTCTCCTTTATGTTCCTTCCTGTCTGACTCTCCCTCCCTCCCTCCCTCCCCCGAACTGGGCTCAGCTGAGCGATGTCACGCACTGTCACTCCTTTATTTCATCACTCCATCATTCTTTTTGCCCCTCTGCAGATCTGGGTATTCATCTGACCATCCATTTGTCTGCTCCCTTTAGCCTGACAAGTGGAAATGACTCTGAGAGACAGCGAGGCGAGGAAAAAAAAAGTGCCCACCGAGGGGGGGGGGAGCTGAGAGGGGACTCTGGAGACATGAGAGAAGTAAAGAAGGTGATAAAGGAGGCAGAAAACCAACTTAGAAATAACCCAGAACAAAAACACAGGGTTAAAGGTCAGCATTATTAATAATATCAGTGTATTTCTGATATTACACAATCAGCAGCATTTTTAATTGGTTACCAAACCTGGTTTGTTAGCAGGTGCAGATTTAGCTGAAAAGGACAATAAGACTGTGTTTGTGTGTTTGTTGTCACGCTCTAACACAAATCTCAGGCTCAGAACAACCCTCAAAGGACTCCGGGGGGGGGGGGTAAATGGGGGATTTGTGCCTCAGGTACCATCGAGGTAATAAAATATCGCACATTTAGCCATTTATTTATGATTTGGGGCCATTTTTTTTGTCATATCCTGTAACACTGTTATTTTACACTATTTTGAGACGAGATGTTACAGCTCTGGTTCTCACAGTGATGATTATTATATCTCTGGTTATGAGAATTATGAAGTAAACAACACTGTTCAGATCACCTGTCGTTTAGTTGCTTTTTTTATCACATTTATCATATTTCATTGAACTGAACAAAGTTTAACTTTTGCTCGACACGCAAACTATGGGTGACCACAGCAACCCGCCGTATATATGATGTCATATATTGACTGGCAGCAGCCACTTGGCAACCAGTCAGAGAATACACATTTTTCCCGAGGAGTTGCTAACTGGTCTCTAGCCTGTGTGAGGTGGGTTAGCTTAGAGAGCAGCGACACACGGCTTATTGCACTGCAACAAATACTGAGATGGATGTAAAGCAGTGACTAAGAATGATTTCCAGATCTTAAGACAAAACAAGTTCTCTCAAGTCTTTTTAGATTCAGCATGAGGGCGGGAGGTCCAGCGTGGCCAATAACCACTTAGCACGGTCAGGGAACACGCTAATCCGTCTTATTGGATTACGGCACCTCTGCGTGAGGTTCCTTTAAAAGGTGTCTTGTAATTTTAAGGTTACATTTTTGTTTTATTGCATTAGGTCTTGTAATATTTAGTCTGCCTGATGCTCTCCCTTGTATAGGACACTTTTTATTTTCAGCTTATTTCCTGTTCGAAACACATTTGGACTCCTTTAAGTTTCATGACTTTAATCTGTTCAGATCTCATCAAGCTGCTGTGAGTCTGTTAATAGTTCTCGTGCTCTCTTTATTGTTTGGCTTCTAAATTGGTGCTGAATTTCCTCGGGGTCAGGGGTTAACAAGGCTTGAAAAAAGCCCACACTTGGAATTTCACACTTTCCCTTTGAGGGTGAACACAAGGGGGCAGAAATGCAGGCACAGCCTTTTTCTACATTATGCCCTCTCTCCTGATCACCCCCCCCACCCCCTGTGGATGATTCACAGCCATTTTACGAGCTGAGGATTCAGTCCGGTGTGAACATGAAGTGATTTCCAAGCAGGAAACACTGTGTGGAGCCCCGAGCAGAGGGATGTAACTGTGTTTATGTGATGATATATGTTGATTTAAAATGGTAGCAGTGACGGTGACAGAGCACAAATAAACTGTTTACTTCCTGATACACTAGTCATTTAATTCAGAGGTCAACAAAAACCCTCAGAGAAGAACGGATTCCTTTCAAATCAGGTTCAGATGGTAAAAAATGTCCTCTGGTAGGAAATGTACTTTCTTACCTGGCTGAGTGGCTTTAACAATGTCTGCAAAAAAATGTCTTAAATTCGACTTCATTCCCTGCAGAAAGGGACTGAGAGAGAGACACAAAGGATATATTTATATATATTTATATAGAAAGGGAGATATAAACATGGAGCAGTGTGTACCTGCTTTTGACGGATGTGGGGTGAAAGGCGGAGGGAGTGGGCGGGCGGGCAGCCCCACGGCCCTGACGCATTGCCTTGTGGGGAATGGGCACTGATGCGTAGCAGGCTGGTTGTCATTCTCAGGGGTCCAGCTCCATTAGAAAGAAGAAAAATAGCTCTCAGTGATGGTGTGAAGGTGTGCGTTTGTGTACTGTATGTGTGTCTCACGGACAGATAGATGTATGTCTGAGAGGGTCTGCCTCCATCAGCAACAACCTGCAAGATGCTGCTGTGGAAATGTGTGTGCGTGTGGTCCGTATACAGCGCCACATTTATTTCCATTAGAAAAACAGTGTGTGTGTGTGTGTGGCCATGCTTATTTAAAGAGACACTGGCGACTGTATATGTTCTCTGTGAGTGTATGTGATGGGCATCGTCCATTAGGAGCTGCAGTAATGTGATGTAGTTGTGGATGATCACACGGCTGCCTTTCATGTCCTCTTTGTTCACTGTGCCCCCCCCCCCGGACTCTATCGTCGCCCCGCCTTCGTCTCTGCCTTCCTCACTTTAATATTACCTCACTCTCTTTTTTTGCTTCTCTCTGTCTTCCTCTCTTTCACTTGTTCACATGCTTGCTAACTCTGAGACACACACACACACACACACACACACACACACACACAGATCTTTATCAGCAGCTAGCATGGAGGGAGCTACTTTTCTTTTTGACAGAGGGCTAATGGGACTTTCTGTCTCATCAGGACAATTGCCCACCTGTTGGATCTCTATCACACACACACACACACACACACAGACACACACACCAAAGCCCCCACCCTGCAATAAAACTCTTATATTATATATTATACTGTCGCCCTCACAGCGTTACCAGAGTCGTCGTAGCGTGTCTCAACCTTGGCTCTGACTCTTTTGTATGTCAGTGACTTTATTTATTTCATTTATTTAACCAGGATATTGTAACTCCTGACATTACAAATACTCAGACAGAAAGCAGTACAGTCTACAGTGGTTGCACAGTAACACACATAAATATGCACAGCAAAATCACACAAAATGAGTACACCGATGTGCACACAATAAAGAGCAAATGGAAAAATAACCAAAATGTATGACCAGGTAACACGTTTCCTCCAGATCACCTAAAAGCTCCTTAGATCCGCACAGCGGCCCCACCTTCATTCTGCTGAGTCCGTTGATTCCAGGTGGAGGAGCACCCTTTGAACACATTTTATTGTAATGCTTAATTCCAGAGGGAGGAGCGAGATATCATGATGTCATCATGTTACCTAGCAGCCACCTACCAAAAGACTAAAACTACTTCTTTTTTTTTAAACACCTACGCACCTTATAAAAACATTGTATCATTTTAATACAGCAATACAACACATGTATATCCACAAAACCTGAATAATATGATGTATATGATATATTATGATGCCATCATGTCGCCCAGCAACCACCAAATGGACCAAAATTACATTTATATAGCAGAGCAGGACCTTAGCATTGCCAAGGACCCACACAAATTGACTATTTCTATACAATCAGTTCCACATTTGTCTTCTATTTATTTATATAAACAAGATCTACCATCCCCATTGTTTTTACTTTTCTTACTGTGATTAAATATATCAGTTTGCCAGCAGCACAAACTGGCCAAACAACACTGTAGCATGGACTACATCAGAATGTACCAGCAGGTAGATCTACAAAGAGACAAAGCAGACCATCCAACCAAGCACAGAGAACACGGGTGGGTAAAAGCTTTAAGGTTTGCATTCAATCTCAGTGCTCCAGCAAATGTTCTATATGCACAGGGATATAAATAACACCACCATAATGCAGCACTGGCATGAAACAAGTCTCATTCTTGCTCTCAGAGACTGTCGGGTCTCTTATATAGACTTAGAGATGCTAACTTATATAACCTTAGAGATGCTAACTTATATAGACTTAGATATGCTAACTTATATAACCTTAGAGATACTGACTTATATAACCTTAGAGATGCTAACTCATATAACCTTAGAGATGCTAACTTATATAGACTCAGATATCCTAACTTATATAACCTTAGAGATGCTAACTTATATAACCTTAGAGATGCTAACTTAGATAGACTTAGATATGCTAACTTATATAACCTTAGAGATACTGACTCATATAACTTAGAGATGCTAACTTATATAACCTGAGATGCTAACTCATATAACCTTAGAGATGCTAACTTATATAGACTCAGATATCCTAACTTATATAACCTTAGAGATACTAACTCATATAACCTTAGAGATGCTAACTTATAAAGACTCAGATATCCTAACTTATATAACCTTAGAGATACTGACTTATATAGACTTAGAGATGTCATAACCTTAGAGATACTGACTTATATAGACTAAGATGCTAACTTATATAACCTTAGAGATGCTGACTTATATAACCTTAGAGATGCTAACTTATATAACCTTAGAGATGCTAACTTAGATAGACTTAGATATGCTAACTCATATAACCTTAGAGATACTGACTTATATAGACTTAGAGATGCTAACTCATATAACCTTAGAGATGCTAACTTATATAGACTCAGATATCCTAACTTATATAACCTTAGAGATACTAACTTATATAACCTTAGAGATGCTAACTTAGATAGACTCAGATATGCTAACTTATATAACCTTAGAGATACTGACTTATATAGACTTAGAGATGCTAACTCATATAACCTTAGAGATGCTAACTCATATAACCTTAGAGATGCTAACTCATATAATTCAGATATCCTAACTTATATAACCTTAGAGATGCTAACTCATATAACCTTAGAGATACTAACTTATATAACCTTAGAGGTGCTAAATTATATAACCTTAGAGATGCTAACTTAAATAGACTCAGATATCCTAACTTATATAACCTTAGAGATGCTAACTTATATAACCTTAGAGATGCTAACTTAGATAGACTTAGATATGCTAACTTATATAACCTTAGAGATACTGACTTATGTAGACTTAGAGATGCTAACTCATATAACCTTAGAGATGCTAACTTATATAACCTTAGAGATGCTAACTCATATAACCTTAGAGATGCTAACTTATAAAGACCTCAGATATCCTAACTTATATAACCTTAGAGATACTGACTTATATAGACTTAGAGATGCTAACTTATATAACCTTAGAGATGCTAACTCATATAACCTTAGAGATGCTAACTTATATAACCTTAGAGATGCTAACTCATATAACCTTAGAGATGCTAACTTATAAAGACTCAGATATCCTAACTTATATAACCTTAGAGATACTGACTTATGTAGACTTAGAGATGCTAACTTATATAACCTTAGAGATGCTAACTTATATAACCTTAGAGCTCTAGATATAGACCATACGACTTATATAACCTGAGAGATGCTAACTCATTTAACCTTAGAGATGCTAACTTAGATAGACTTAGATATGCTAACTTATATAACCTTAGAGATACTGACTTATATAGACTTAGAGATGCTAACTCATATAACCTTAGAGATGTCTTAACTTATTTAATAGACTCAGATATCCTAACTTATATAACCTTAGAGATACTAACTTATATAACCTTAGAGATGCTAACTTAGATAGACTTAGATATGTTAACTTATATAACCTTAGAGATACTGACTTATATAGACTTAGAGATGCTAACTCATATAACCTTAGAGATGCTAACTCATATAACCTTAAAGATTTAACTTATATAACCTTAGAGATGCTAACTCATATAACCTTAGAGATGCTAACTTATAAACTGATATCTATATAACCTTAGAGATATCACTTAAGACTTAGAGCTACTATACAGACTTAGAGATACTAACTTATGTAGACCTTAGAGATGCTAACTTATATAGACTTAGAGATACGACTTATATAACCTGAGAGATGCTAACTCGTTTAACCTTAGAGATGCTAACATATATAGACATAGAGATGCTAACTTATATAACCTTAGGGATACTGACTTATATAGACTTAGAGATGCTAACTTATATAACCTTAGAGATGCTAACTTATATAACCTTAGAGATACTGACTTATATTGATTTAGAGATGCTAGCTTACAGTAAGTAAGGAAACGTGTGTTGGTTGATCCTTTCTTTGCTGTAATGATGCTTCTTGGCAATAAATCTGATGCAGTTGGAAAGCCTGTTTTTTCCTTTTACTGGGAGCCTCATTTATGAGGTCTGTGGGTTAAGCAGCAGAGTTGAGTCTGTGGGTTGAGCAGCAGAGTTGAGTCTGTGGGTTGAGCAGCAGAGTTGAGTCTGTGGGTTGAGCCCATGATAAACTTTTCAAATCTTCTCCTCCAGTGTCAAACCAAGTTTATATACATATGTAGTGTACAGAATAAATCACTGCATGAATGTAGGGTTAGTAATGTGACTCACACTTAAAGCTCTTTGTGAGTCCTCAGTAAGACTAGGAAAGGACTGTATACACAAATGTGAGTACATTACAGTGCATTAAGGGTGTGTTTACTGTGTATTCATGTGTACTGTTTAAAATATGTTATGACATTTCTTTGCACATACTCTATTTTTGGCAGAGAAAATGTCTCCGTGGTGATCCAGTCTGTAATAGAGCGACCTTGAGAGAGAGAGAGAGGGTGAGTGAGAACTTTAATGCAGTTCAGAGCTGATATAGTGAGACTGTCCTCCACTGTGCTGCCTAATAGGCTATAGTGCTTTCCATTTAAATCAAGGTTTCAGTTTATTTGAATTAAACCAAATCCAATCAGAGGCAGACCATGGGGAAATCACCCCTGTCTCTAGATTGAAGATATGTTTACACACACACACACACACACACACTGAATAACACTGGTATGTGTTCACATTCAGCTGTGAGTCCTGAGGATTGGGAGAGTTTTTTCATAGTTAAAGATTAAGTGCTGCGTGCTTTTGTTAGTTTCTTAAGAATTCTGTTCATACATAACTAATTTACATCACGTAATACATTCTTTTACAGAAACACAATGTTCCAGTGTTTATAACTTGTTTTTACTACCAGGAGAGCAAAATAACCAACAAAAGCTGAAAATGTACGTGAACATAGATGGAAATATCTCCTGATTGAGTTAGCTGGAAATGGTCTTTAGAAGAGTGCAGGTGGAGTCTGTGGCAGAGTTGTGATCATTAATGCTGAACAACGCAACAATAAAATGCAAACAGAATGAATTTCACTGTGAAGACTTAAGTTTGATTGCACTGTGGGAGGATTATTGAACCTGAAAGTTTCTCTTTTCTTTATTTGCACTTTGGTCAGAATAATGAACTTTAAGGTTTGAGTTTCCAGTTTTATCCACCATCCATTTTTCTAGGTTACCAGGGTGATGGCTCTGTTGATATTACTGCAGGAGGTCACATGTTTAATCTGCTTGTCAGGGCTGTCGGCAGAGTTGGGTTTGTGTGTCGGCTTCTGACGAGCAGGCGTGTCATCACTGGAGGCGATCTCAATGCACAGAGATATCGAGATGAGATCTGCAACCGGTGGCAACCCCATATCTCTGCAGTCTGGGACTGAACTCTGTCCTCCAGTATGACCAGAATAGATCAGCAGACAATAACACAACTACTAGCAGCGACAGGAGGCAGATTATTAACCATATTTATGGGACCAGTTTCAACTGAAAACCCTTTAATGGCTTACCAGCATTCAGAGCCACTCACTGTTTTAAATAAAGTGCTATTTAAGTTATTCATTAACAGTTTCTGTGTTCTGTTTAGTGCCTGGCAGGTACAATGGCTGCTGAAATTTGATTTCCTTCCAAACACATTACATATGCATGCATTTTAGCAAAGCAGGGACAAATTCTGCCAGGACTGGTTTCTGTGTAGTCGTCCATATCAGAAGAACCTCTCAAATGATTACAAGCAGGAGCTTCTAATTTCTGAAGGAGAAATCGACAATTTTAAAAAGAATTTGTCTCCTGGTATTAGATAGTTATTGGCAAAACGAGGAAGAAGCACTCAATAGTCTGTTTTTAAAGGCATGAGTCATGCAAAGACCTTTTCATTCAGGAGTGACAGAGAGCGTTTGAAAGGCGCTGACCCCGTTTAAGAAGTGATTGATGGTATGAATAAAAATCACGCTGGCCGCTTCTAAGGCGCCGAGTCTTTGTAGGAACCTCTTATTAAATGTGATAACCTTGAGAATGCAGTCGTCTGTGTTTTTTCACTTTCTGTTTGCACCACTTTGCAAAACAGACACTTTTTTGGCTTAAATGGGACATCCACATAAGGAACATATGCCAATCAGAGTTGAGCTGCACAGTCCGCATCCGAGCCAAGCCCTTGCAAGCGGTTAAAAACTTAACCAATGCCCCCGAGCTAAATTCAGTGTTTTTATGAGATGAGGAGATGCTGAATTTGAATGTTAATTTTCATACTGGCACTTATCAGATGTGTTTGTTTTAATGGGCTTTCAGCAGTGTGATATTTGTGAGTCGTGGATGAGCTCAAACAGCCCCAGTTCAGACTGTATGAGCTGAAGTGGGGAAGTATCTGTTTCCTGTAACCAGGCTGTAAACCTGCTTCTACCATCGTTTGTACAAAAACGTCATATTTTACTGGCAGATGTTTTGGTCCACGGAAACATTAAGTCTTCCTGTCACACATGAACACATCAGGATCAATCTGAGACCTTGCTCAAGGGCGCAATAACACGTGGAGAGGAGCCACAGTTTCAGAAGGATCTGGGGATGTATGGACTGATAAGATAATACATAAAGATGGTGTTAGAATGGAAAACAATTTTGACTTATGAAGTCATCTCACTGACAAAAAGCCAAATGGAAAAAAAAAAATTGGATTTTGCAACGGAAATTTAACTGAAACTGAATTAAATCAGTGAGCAAACAAATATAAAAAGTTTATAAAAGTGTGAAAGAAATTAAAAGTCTTCACTTTGTTTGGAGGAATTAATTGTCAATAAGCCAAAGTAAGAAAAAAGGGGGGAGGAATGTGTTATACTTGATTTGGTTTTGATGAAAAAGTTAATAATTTAATCTCCAGCCATCTGTTAAGTCTATTAATCAATATTTAATTTTAGTCTCCGGGCAATTTTGCCTCTCATTCTTTTTTCAGCTGATTCATATATTTGACTCTAACACAGTACGTATGTATTCATGCTGTTCAACCCTTCGGTCTTATTCAAGTGACCCTGATGCTGGAGGCTCAGGTGTCAGTAGACCCTCATCCATTTTACCTGTGAAAGCCTGCACACCTGCAGCATCTCCTCTGGATATCTTAGGGTGTCACTTTCAAGCTCCAGCATTGATCATCTCTGTGAGAAGTAGACATGCTTCTTCTCACACTGACACGTGCTTGTCCATAACTATTTCTTCTGTCTCTATGATGCATGCTGGGACACTTTGTGCTGTTTGTCAGCTGAAGTGTGTCAGATGTGATGGGACCAGTGTGTGCTGCATGTCAGCTTCTCTGGCTCCTACTCGTCAGTGTCAGATGATCATTCTGGCTATATATTAACTCATTCTCCACATCCTGGTTTTTAGGCAATTTTATAACCCATTAAATGGCTGTTATTAAGCATTATCATTCTTTGATGGTTTCAAATAGTGTTTCCCCACTCTGTGACACACCCGCCGAGGAACAAACTCTGGTTATTGGCGACTCTGTTTTGAGAAACGTGAAGCTAGCAACACCAGCGACCATAGTCAAATGTCTTCCAGGGGCCAGAGCAGGCGACATTGATGGAAATTTGAAACTGCTGGCTAAGGCTAATCGTAGATTTGGTAAGATCGTTATTCACGTCGGCAGTAATGACACCTGGTTACGGCAATCGGAGGTCACTAAAATTAATAGTGAATCGTGTGTGACTTTGAAAAAACAATGTCAGACTCTGTACTTTTCTCTGGGCCCCTCCCCAATCAGACCTGGAGCGACATGTTTAGCCGCATGTTTTTATATATATGTATATATATATATATATATATATATATATATATATGTATGTGTGTATATGTGTGTGTGTGTGTGTGTGTGTGTGTGTGTGTGTGTGTGTGTGTTTGTACACTGCTCAAAAACATAAAGCGGAACACTCAAATAACACAGCCTAGATCTGAATGAATGAAATATTCTCCTTGAATACTTTGTTCTGTACAAAGTTGAATGTGCTAACAACAAAATCATGGAGCGAGACATGATGTCCCAGATGTGCTCAATGGGATTCAGGTCTGGGGAACGGGCGGGCCAGTCCATAGCTTCAATGCCTTCATCTTGCAGGAACTGCTGACACACTCCAGCCACATGAGGTCTAGCATTGTCCTGCATTAGGAGGAACCCAGGGCCAACCGCACCAGCATATGGTCTCACAAGGGGTCTGAGGATCTCATCTCGGTACCTAATGGCAGTCTATGCTACCTCTGGCGAGCACATGGAGGGCCGTGCCCACACCATTACTGACCCACTGCCAAACCGGTCATGCTGAAGGATGTTGCAGGCAGCAGATCGCTCTCCACGGCATCTCCAGACTCTGTCACGTCTGTCACATGTGCTCAGTGTGAACCTGCTTTCATCTGTGAAGAGCACAGGGCGCCAGTGGTGAATTTGCCAATCCTGGTGTTCTCTGGCAAATGCCAAGCGTCCTGCACGGTGTTGGGCTGTGAGCACAACCCCCATCTGTGGACGTCGGGCCCTCATACCATCCTCATGGAGTCGGTTTCTAACCGTTTGTGCAGACACATGCACATTTGTGGCCTGCTGGAGGTCATGTTGCAGGGCTCTGGCAGTGCTCCTCCAGTTCCTCCTTGCACAAAGGTGGAGGTAGCGGTCCTGCTGCTGGGTTGTTGCCCTCCTACGGCCTCCTCCACGTCTCCTGGTGTACTGGCCTGTCTCCTGGTAGCGCCTCCAGCCTCTGGACACTACGCTGACAAACACAGCAAACCTTCTTGCCACAGCTCACATTGATATGCCATCCTGGATGAGCTGCACTACCTGAGCCACTTGTGTGGGTTGTAGAGTCCGTCTCATGCTACCACGAGTGTGAAAGCACCACCAATATTCAAAAGTGACCAAAACATCATCCAGAAAGCATAGGTACTGAGAAGTGGTCTGTGGTCCCCACCTGCAGAACCACTCCTTTATTGAGTGTGTCTTGCTAATTGCCAATAATTTCCACCTGTTGTCTATTCCATTTGCACAACAGCATGTGAAATTGATTGTTAATCAGTGTTGTTGATTTACTGGAGTTATATTGTGTTGTTTAAGTGTTCCCTTTATTTTTTTGAGCAGTGTATATATGTATATGTATGTATGTATATGTATGTATAGCATATATGTAGCATCTTCCACCAAAGAATAAAACAATTAAATGTGGATTATTAAACATTAGGTCTCTCTCTTCCAAGTCCCTGTTAGTAAATGATTTAATAATTGATCAATATATTGATTTATTGTGCCTTACAGAAACCTGGTTACAGCAGGATGAATATGTTAGTTTAAATGAATCAACACCCCCGAGTCACACTAACTGTGAGAATGCTCGAAGCTCAGGTCGAGGAGGAGGAGTAGCAGCAATCTTCAATTCCAGCTTAGTAATTAATCAAAGACCCAGACAGAGTTTTAATTCTTTTGAAAGCCTGACTCTTAGTCTTGCCCACCCTAATTGGGAAATTCAAAAACCTGTTTTATTTATTATCTATCGTCCACCTGGTCCTTACTCAGAGTTTCTGTCTGATTTCTCAGACTTTTTATCTGATTTAGTGCTCAGTTCAGATAAAATAATTATAGTGGGTGATTTTAACATCCATGTAGATGCTGAAAATGACAGCCTCAACACTGCATTTAATCTATTATTAGATTCAATTGGCTTCTCTCAAAATGTTAATGAGCTACCTAAACTCTGCTCCCACAGAGGTTGATTGATTGATGCGTAGTCACCCAAAGACCACAAAATGTCAAAAATACCAAAATTTAAGACCTTTACCCATAATGCCTTGCAGTATCGCATTTTCAGTCATGGTTGGCCCAAGTGGAAGTAACATCTGTAAGCCAGGCAGTGCCGCGCTCAGTTAATCAGTCAGAACCAGAAAACAAACCAACATGTGACCCGCGTCAGTCGATGCTGCTCGTCTTTTTTTTGGACATTCGTTCCAGGAACACCACTTTCTGAAATATTAGTTATTTCTTGGCACCAGCTCATAGACTTACATGGCTTATAGACAGCTTAGAGAGCACATATGTTCACCAGAAACACACAGACATGTTAGTGAGAGCAGATGCCACCCTACAGGCTTTTCATTGAGTTAGCTGCCACTGTAAAGGTCACTACAAATTACAAGTGGTCAGCTTGCCTCTGTCTACAGCAAACAGAACAGTCGCACCGACTCCGTCAGCAAAGAATTACACCATTGACCTTTTTGTGTTTATTTGTGTGTGTGAGGATGTCTGCGTCTGTGTGTGTTTCTGTCAGTCTCTATCTTGTCTCACTCTAGCTTTACCTTCAGGTCACTGGCATTTTGCCCGGGCCTCTCACTCATAGCGATACTGAGATTATTACTGTCGGTGCCCAGTGTTATTTATTCCTCCATGTTTGTTGAATGCAGCCTGACTCAGATCTCTGACACAGGGATGCTTGGGACGAGCAGCAGTGTGAAGAAAAATGGTTGCATACTTTTATTTATTATTTACACCATATTATGTTTAAGTCACTGGTTTGATGTTTTCGCCTCGCCGCCCGGCTCCATGTCAGAGGCTGTTGTCTGAGTTACGAGTGCGTACGGCAAGTAATGCACAGCGTGTGCGAACGAAACAGCTGTGCGGCACATGTCTGCGCGTCGGCCCCGGCTGGAATCAAGGGTGTTGGTGTGGATCTGTGTGTAGGCGCTTCTTATCAGTACTGCAACATTCATTAGTGTGCACAAAACACACACTCCACTCACAACTGTGGACTCACAGTCAGCTCTCAGCTGCAGAGTGAGCATCCAGAATACACAAGAGTTGGTGTGAGTTCATTCAAATGAAGTGTGTTTGTTTTAGTGCATGTCTGCGAGTGCACCTGTGTGTTTATGCGTTTGATGGATCTATCCCATCATGTTTGTTCAGGTTTGTGATTCATTGCATGTGTGCGACTGTTTTAGAGCAGGAGCTCCATAATCAGCACGGGTGTAGCCTTTCTCTCTCTCTCTCTCTCTCTTTCTTTCGTGCTCTCCCTCCTTTCCCCACCCATGAATAACCCAGTCGACCACAGCTGCCTACGAACCGTTGTGTAATTCTGCAAAGCAACAACAAACAAAGGCATGTTTTTTGATTGTGGATATTAATCTGACTGTTCCCATTAACTCATATCGAGTCGTTTCTATGAGCGGAAAAGGAGAAATTGGCAGAATGAAAACAAAACACCAACTTAATTTGTGGTCCTGTGACACGCGCACTTGCCTGAGGGCACGAACACATGGCAGATTCATGCGGATAATTTATTACAAACTAGAAATAAGAATAGTGAGAGACTTAAATTCACATGCATACAGTATATATGGCAGATGGTGAAGATGTGAACATGAAGGAGACGAGGAGGAGGACAGAGGAAACGCCACTGAGGGAGCCAGATGGAGGAATAAAGATGGGGAGTTCAAAGGCAGTTCGGCTCCTTTTGACATGTGAGGGTGCACGAGGTGACACTTTTCAGGACAGAGCTTGTGGGGAATAATAAAGGAACATTCCTGCATTTTTTTTGGCACGTGAAGATCCAATCTCAAAGCTCTAAAATCAATCTGGAATTCCTGGCACGGATTCCCATTCCCTCCGTTATGCTCGAACATAAATCTGGCTGCAGTTTGGTTATCCACAGCAGCATCATTCATTTATCAATCTCCTGCTGATGTGCATGCAAGGTACAGAGTGAGGAAACGGGGAGGAGAATGAGCCCATGCTGCTGAGTATCACTTCTTCCTCCAACATCAATTCCACATCTGCGCACATCTCTCTCTAGAGTGTAAAAAATACGTGCATCAACTCTGCAGGAACAAAAGACGAAGGAAACGTGAACCTCCAGGATGAACTGTGAACTTTGAGCTATAATGGTTTTGGATCTGCATCCGCACAGATATTAAAGCTGGGACCAATTAAAATTGCATCTGTTAAAAAATGTCTTTTATATCCATAAAATGTATGTTAGCAGGTGTCCGTATAAAAGTAAAATAACAGGCATTGCCCTCACGTCTTATTTTAATGCAATGAAGACATCTGCCAGTTTCCTTACAGCTGCAGGGCGTTTCTGCCGTGTGTGAAGGTGTATGTGGGGATTTTACTCAGGAGTGAGGGTGGACCATGTGGAAGTTTTACCGGACCTTTGTGCTAAAGAGAGAGCTCAGCCCAAAGGCAACGCTTTCAATGGACCGCTGTCTACATCCCAGACTTTATTTATCGTTGAATGCTTTAGTCGTGACAAAAAGGAATAAGGTTGCTGGTGCGAGCAGCTGAAATCAGCTTCCTCATTACAGTGACTGCTCAGCCTGAGCAATAGGGTGAGGACAGTACCAATCTGAGGTGTTTTGAACTGCTAATCAGGATGACGATTTCCCGAGCAAGTCCAGCTGGGAGGAAACCCAGAAATCACTGGAGCAAAATCTCATGTGGCCTCTGCCGCCTGTAAGATCTCTCAGGGGGGGGGACAGGAAAATGTTACTGAGGAGAAGGACATCTGGGATACTGTGTTAGCCACTGCAGGGGTGACACAGCTTCAGATAAGCGAGAGGATGGATGGATGGATGGATGGATGGATGGAGATCTAGTTATAAGATCGACTCTGTTAAGTTACGAGGCTCTTCCTCTGCAGTCTGGGAGCAGCATCGGTTTAGCTGCTTTACCAAGAAGGAAACATGACTCAGCACTGCTGTTAAAGTGTGACGGTCTCTGTTGTTTGTGGAGGCTGAGTTTGGAGCAGAGGGCATAAAAAGGGGAAACAGGTGTGCTGAGGGAAACTGTGATGCTGCAGGGTCTGAACCCACTGAAAGACATTGGCCCAGAAAAGGAGCTGCAGGAGAGGGCATCTGCCATCGCTGCAGCCTGCGGTCAGTGTCATTTTATCTGCGTAATACCACAGAGACCATCAAGACATGGGTTTGAGCGGTTGCAGCTTATTAATAGCGTTTGCACCCCTGAAAGTTTTACTGTTCGGCAGACGCATTCATCCACGTCACAGGAGCGGGCGGTGCAGGTTGTTAGTATGTGCAGCCTGAGCAGGAATGGGAAAGCGATCCTTGGCACTGTTAAAGCCCCAATTACTATTCATTTCATCTCCTTCTCTCCTCTCCTCTCCTCACATCCTCTCTGTTCTTTTTTTCCGCTTGCGTCTTTTCATCTACGCTTCTCTCATCAACTCCTGGTTCATCACCTCTCTTCCTCTACCAACTCCCTCATCCTCTCGTCCTTTCACCTCCTCTCTACTTCCTTATTCTCCTTTCTTCTTTTATCTCCTTTGGTCTCTTCTTCTCTCATCTGCTCTAACTTCACTGTTCTTCCTCCTGAATTTCTCCCCTCTTCTTCTTACTTTATGTCTCCTTTCCTCTCCTCTCCTCTGAAACATTGCTGCTCCTTTACTAACCCCCGCCCCCCGCTGTGAATCCCAAAGCTGAGAGTTTGATACTCCACATACAACTTTGAAACAGTACCAAACTTCAGACATGCGTTTTCTGCTATTCAACTTTAACCTGTCCTGCTTCACACGCGCACGTGCACACACACGTGCACACACACGTGCACCCACACGTGCACCTTGGGTGTTGCTACTACTCAATAGCTAAACAGAACAGAGCCTTGAATTTCAGCCGTAGTAAGCTGTTCAGTAAGCAGGGCCACAGGGAGGCTGAAATCCTCTGTTTGATGTTGGATGCCTCCACCTGCCCCACCTCCCCGCCTCATACTCCTCCTCGTCCTGCCTTCATCCTTCAGCCCTCCCTCTTCCACAACTTAGACTACTAGGCTTTGTCAGCAAATACACACATTCCCCTCCCACTCAATATCTCCCACTCCTTTGTGGGTATTTGACACTTTGTACCAACAAGGTATTAAACTTCTGAGCTTTTTCTGACTCCTTTAAACCAGGATCACACGAGCAAAGGCCAAGAATTCAAACACCTACAGAAAATACACACATACAAATGAAACAGCACCCACACACTTGCACAGAACATGTTTAGCCATTCCTTTAGTTTTATTTTTCTCTTGCTGAAAGCTTTGTTATCTGATGGCCATGACCCCTCACAAAGAAGTGAGATACATTAATTCAGAGCTAATGCAGCATGTTTCTGTGTGAGCGTCTCTGAATGAATCCCACTGAGCTTTGACTGAATATCACAACATGTCCTCCGAAGACCGGAGCAGTCGTTTCTGCAGGTCCTGAAATACGAGCGTTTCCAAAATGAGCGCTCCTACCTGTGGGGTCCTGTGGGGTCCTGTGTCATGTGGTCACGTCTGTGGGCAATGTTGCTGAAGCTCAGGAGGTACAACAGCAACCTATCAATTGATGGTTCAATCCCAGACCGTTCCAGTTGGCATGCCAAAATATCCGTGGACAAAATCCTGAAGAGCTTGTATTTATTTACTGTTTTAATCTAATGTCGTTTAGTCCACGCAGACTTTTTAGAAGTCTGAGGATTAATTTAAAAAGTAGATTTTGGTTGTTAAATGTGCCGTAAAATGACCAATGAGGTCGTTTATTCAAGGAGGACAGGCTCAGATATGAACCATAGAGAAGTGTAGTTCTCCAAAGTTAAAACTAAAGATAAGATAAGCGCCAAAATAACCCAATTAAAATACAATATGCAGCAAATGTCTTTATTTTTAGCCTTTGGTCAAAGACTGAAGTACACCAGGACACAGCCACATGCACACACACTCACTAACCCATACTTAGTCTTCAGAGAAGGTCAACACAACTAGCATGAGGAGTCTTTGGTGCACAGTTATTGGGAGTGAGTGAGACGTTTGTGTGCATCATACAAACAACTCTTAATCTTTGAATCCAGGTGTTTTCAGTGCCTAAAGCCAAGCACCTATCCGTGCAGTCTGTCTGTACCGAGAGAGCTGGTCATTCTGAATCACTGAACTCCAGCATGGTAATGTAACAGGATGCTGCCACTGCAACAAGTCAGTTTGTGAAATCTCTTCCCTCCCAGATATTCCACCATCAGCAGTATGTGATATTACTGCAAAGTGGAAGCATTTAGAAAGTGTCAGACCACTTAAAGTTAAAGCTGAGTCACTGAGTGCTGAGGATGATGTGTGGGGTTTATGACATCTAACCCCTGACCTGGCGTCCTGGCTACGCCCTTTGGAACACTGAGCTATTTGCTGTTTTGATCTTAGTCTGGATTTTGGGTTTCAAAGAATCCACAGATCCCACATCCTCCTTCATGTAACCCCTTTCACTGGGGCTACATGTGCAGTAGCATTCCAACAGTTGCCTATTTTCCCTCTTTGCTGTGTTCCAGTATCAGTACGTCCTTGTCCTCTCAGTACTATCTCTCATTCATAATAGGCTCGGGGATTTGAACCCTGAACGTATTGTTCCACAGACAGCAATGTTGCAGTTGTATATACATAAAAATGGGATTCCCGTGGGCGGTCTTTTTCCTCCAAGCTCGGGTCCTCTACCAGAGGCCTGGGAGCTTGAGGGTCCTGCGCAGTATCTCAGCTGTTCCCAGGACTGTGCTCTTCTGGACAGAGATCTTGGATGTCGTTCCAGGAATCTGCTGGAGCCATCCTCCCAGTGTGGGGGTCACTGCCGATTACCACAGGCACCACCGTTAGCTTCACCTTCCTCATCCTCTCTAGCTAACAGTTTGGGGATGGCCCCTTCCTGTTCCAACATGACTGCACACCAGAGCACAAAGCAGCTCCATAAAGACATGGATGAGCCAGTTTGGGGTGGAAGAACTTGACTGGCCTGCACAGAGTCCTGACCTCAGCCTGATAGAACACCTTTGGGATGGATTAGAGCGGAGACTGTGAGCCAGGCCTTCTCTCCAACATCAGTGTCTGACCTCACAGATGAGCTTCTGGAAGAACGGTCGGAAATTCCCATAAACACTCCTAAACCTGTGGAAAGACTTCCCAGAAGAGCTGAAGCTGTTATAGCTGCAGAGGGTGGGCCCACATCATATTAGACCCTCTGGGTTAAGGATGGATGTTACTCAGGTTCATGTGAAGGCAGACGAGCGAATCCTGTTGGCAGTATATCGTGTACATATACGCACACAGTGTATATGTGTATAAAACACTGGATTTAAATGTAAAATTAAATAATTAATTAAAAGCCACTCCCAAAACATAAAATCTAAACTGAACTGAACCATTAAAAAGAAATAAAAAAATAATGAAGTAACTTTAGAATTGGAGCTGTCTATCTGCTGTCTGTTTCTATAATTAAAAAAAACATCACAAACAAAGAAAATGGTTTTTGGATATATTTTTATTATTACTGTTTTAACTGCCAAGTAAAATTATAATGCAGCAGATTGTGTCTTGAAAAAAAACATTTTTCCTGGCAGAATGGGAAGTCAAATAATTCATGCAAATGTTGCAATCAACAGTTCATATGCTGCACACATAGCACAGCGACCATCTGTCGGCTGAAAGCTCGAGCTGAATTTAAATTCGCAGCACGGCGCGGCGTGGCAGTGAGCGGGCCGTTTGCAGGTAGCTTCAAAATAATCACAGCGCTGTCGGACAGAAGTGCAGCTCATGTCAAACACATGAAACCTCACCTGACAGATTTTATTTGTTATTAAACTGCAAATCAAGTGCCAAATGTTCTTTTATTGAATGGCAGCCTTTTCAGTGTATTCCCTCACCTTCTGACTAATACATGCTGGGTGAAGCTTCTCTTTGAATCACTGAGAGGATAAATGAGAAATGAAGCACAGGTTAGGTCATCAGTAACAAAGTCATTATGACACATTGAATTAGATGAATGCAGCCTGGGCGATATGATTTATTGGTCTTTTTCAGGCTGTTAAAGAGGAACATTGAGAACACCGTCACGACTGTTAAATATGAGGTTCTACACAGCAGCTAGCTTACTTTTATCAGCATAGAGGCCTGAAACAGGAGGGCACAACTGACGTGGTTCTGTTCAAAGGTAACAGCTTCTTTAAAGCAAACTTACACACTCACCACACACTTTATTAGGTACACCTTTCTACTACTGGGTTGGACCCCCTCTGTACCTTCAGAACTACCTTATTTCTTCATGGCAGAGATTAAACAAGGTGCTGGAAACACTCCTCTGAGATTTGGGGCCATACTGACATGATAGCATCAAGTAGGTGCTGCAGATTGGTTGGCTGCACATCCATGATGTTCCATTCAGTTCAGTTCTATTTATATAGCGCCAAATCATGGGCAGCACGGTGGTGTGGTGGTTAGTGCTGCTGCCTCACACCTACAATGATATTTAGAAGGTCTGGGTTCGATTCCACCTTGGCCCATGCCCCTCCCTCTCTCTGTGTGGAGTCTGCATGTTCTCCCCACGTGTCTGCGTGGGTTTCCTCCCACAGTCCAAAGACATGCACTTACTGGGGTTAGGTTAAATGGTCATGCTACATTGCCCATGTGAGTCTCTCTGTGTTAGCCCCCTGTGACCCTGAACAGGATAAGAGAGGATGGATGGATAGTGCCAATTCACAACAGTCACCTCAAGGTGCCTTATATTGTAGGTGAAGACCCTACAATAACAGTCAAAATGACCCCCTATGAGCAAGCACTTGGAGACAGTGGGAAGGAAAAACTCCCTCTTAACAGGAAGGAGCCTCCAGCAGAACCAGGCTCAGGGAGGGGCACTCATCTGAGACAAGTTGGTGCTGAGGGGAGAGAGACGGGACAGAAGACATGCTGTGGAAGAGATCCACATCCACCAGATGAAGAGCCTGGGAGGCTGTTGGAGTACACTGAGCTCATCCTTATGTTCAAGCTGGGAACAATGTGGTGACCAAGAAATGGACATGATCAGCAACAATAGGCAGGCAGGATGTGGTGTTTAAATAATGCTCAGCAGGTAACAAGGGGCCCAAAGAAATATTCCCCACACCTTTACACCACCTTTACTCCACCTTTACCAGCCTGAACCACTGATACGCGGCAGAATGGATCCATGCTTTTTATGCCAAATCCTGAACCTACCATCTGATGCCACTGAACCTGAGACTCATGAGACCAGGCAGGTTTAGGTGAGTCTGTGTGAATTGTAGCCTCAGTTTCCTGTTCTTGACCTGAAGTGGTCTGCTGCTGCTCAAAGCAATCTCTGTGAGCCTCAGAGACAGCTGGAGTTAGTTGTTGGAGATGGTTTTGTGAGGAAAATCCCAGCAGATCAGCAACAGTCGTGCCGTGCTTCCCTCAGAGTCCCTTTTTTCTCCATCCCAGTGTTCAGTTTGAACTTGAACAGGTCATTTTGTCTGTGTGCCTAAACGTGCTGGGTTGCTGCCATGCGAGTGGCTGATTACACATTTGTGTGCACAAGCAGAAGAGCAGGTGTACCTGACACAGTCAGCGTGTCGTGCACAAACAAGCAAAATCATTTTTCCTGTTTCATCTTTCTCCATGAAAAGAATAAAGTTTTTTAAGCTGGAAGGAGTTGGAACAAAAGGAGCAACAAGATAAATGTTAACCATCATGAAAACAACGCACAGCTCTGACAAAGGTTTTTGTGCTGTCTATCATTTTTACGCCCCACTCATATATTTGAATTTAAAGACAGCCGATCACAGCATTTTCTCTGTGAGGACTACATTTTCCATCCTGCCTGCTGCGTAAAAGACGCCGCTGTGATGTCACGGTTTGCTTTTGGCAAGTGAGTGAAAAACAGAAGGCACTGCACCCTGCTCCAGTTTACAGTGTTACCATCATGCTGTATTCAGTTAGCCATCAAACTAGTTATTGAGACCCTCAACTCCATTTCATGCAGCGTTTATTGAGGTTCTTGATCAAATCAGACCTCTTTTTGTGATGTCGCCCCCTGCTGACAGAATTTAGGGTTAAAGCACGTCCACGTTAGCTTCGCTGTCCAGGAAACAGACACAAACTGCAGCGAGTATCCCGAAGGCAAAGAATCCGCTCCTCTTCCATCCGATGGGGAGCTACTTGGGATTCAGAGATTACATTTTTCTCATACAGCTTCAACTTTTTTGATTCATACTTAATTCTTGTAACTCGCGTAAAGATATAAAACAGCAGTTTATTTTTTCTAGGTTTGTCTTTATGAGGAAGAGCGGTCCAACGGGATCAGTGACGGTCAAGTGACCGTAGACGCGAGGAACCGTTAAAATGACGCTCATCGTCTTTTTCCAAAGGAAAAAAAAGGAACCCAAACAAACCCCGTGTAGGCGAGCAGACTGCCGAGCTCTTCAGTGGCAATATAGTTGTTTTACAGTAATTATACAAATATTAGTGCTGTAATGATTTATTGATGTCAAAGTGCTACAAGGATAAGGTTTAAAAATTCAGGAGAGGATCTGAAAGATCTCCGCTCATGAATCAAACATTTTGCCGGCAGGAAAACAAAAGTGCCTGTTGTCGACACGAGGGTAACTGTGACAGATGGTTGTGTTTGTGCACCTGAAGTAATTGTGAGTGCACCGTTGCGGCTGTGTTTCTATGTGTATACCATATGTTCGTGTGGTGGGGGATGTAGTATGTGGTGCGCCGTAGGCGCTGTATGGTCTGGCTGAGGCAAACAGCATGGAAACTGATGGCTGATGTTCAGCGTGCGACACTTTAACTTGTGTTTGGATTTTGTTTTCTTCCCCATTTTTATTATTTTATCTTTTATTTTGCTGTGGCCACTGGCAGCAGTACCTGCTTGAAATGCAGCTGCTCCCTGTGAAGCCTGAGGTCCCCATCTGTCTGTGTGTGTCTGTCTGTGTGTGTGTGTGTCTGATATCGATGTGTGTC